>JAJJWW010019211.1:0-128577 GCA_023531295.1 Papaver armeniacum | reverse complement strand
CCCGCTTGAGATAGAGTTTGGATTTCCAGCCTTGTAGGGTGGAGTAATATTTTTGTAGAAACGGCTCAAAGTTCGCTTTCCTATTTTTATCAAAAAATAGAGGAGTTCCAAGATATCTATTTCCAGCCTGGCTATAATTTTTCCATGTTTTGGATGAATTTTTGGGCATAAGTAGACACTGGATTTTTGTAGATTTATCATTTGACCCGTTATACCCCACGAATATGGATAGAACTTCTAGAAGATTTTTTGCTTCCCCCAAATCAGCTTTTGTGAAGAGGAAACAGTCGTCTCCGAAAAAAAAGATGGATATATTTGGGGCATTTTTATTGATTCGGATGTCGGAAATCTTCTTCTCTACTATCGCGTTTTATAGAAGCCTAGATAGAATCTCCATGCAAATCAGGAAAAGGTATGGAGAAAGTGGATCCCCTTGTGTTAAACCTCTCGAGGTTGTGAATTTTGATCTGGGAGATCCGTTGAGAAGAATTGAGTAAGAGGTAGTAGAAATGCATTGTAATATGAGATCTATCCACTTTTCATCAAAACTGAAGCTAAGAAGAGCCCTTTCGATAAAATTCCACTCCACTCTATCAAATGCTTTAAAGAGATCTAATTTAAGGGCAAGATACCCTTTTGTTGCTTTAAAGAGATCATTTAAAGGGTCGCTTGATTATGTACTAGAATCAACTTCATATAGGTTAGTTTGAAAGTATTAGGATATGAGACATTACAAGTATTACGAAGACTTGAAGAAGTAAAGAAGTAAGGAGCTACAACGACAACATCATTCTTCCACTTGAGGTTAGTGATATTTGACTTGAACTATTTCATTCCCTAACGTATCTTTAGATTCGTGCGTATTGAAAACATAACTGCGAAGCATGAATGATTATAATCTAGTTAGACGTAGTATTAAGGAATACAATACGAGGTTTATTGCTTAACCATTAAACTTTGTATATAAGACATCGACATAATCGTATGAATGTTATTGTGATTATGTATGGGTATGAGGTGAATATTTCATCCTAGGAAACAATGTTTTACATTTGTTTAAAGGAAGTAAATTCATGAACTTGTTTTGTGAATCGAAAAGGAAATCGCCAGGCTTATTGGTAATGTTATTCATTGCATATCTTTTGAACTACCAATATGTGAGATTAGTATAACCGCTCAAGACTTGTTTATGTTCTTGGTAAAACTATTCACAAGACCTCACTTTTGTATTGGTATGACTTTTATTGGTGGAACCAATCTTAATTAATCACCCTAGATGGTATGATCAATTTAGTGTTATTGGTATGACCAACTCTAGGCAAGGGAACCGATCCTAGTAAGAGGTGCAACCTATCACAAGAGGGAAATAGACCCTTGTAAGAGGTGTAACACGTTTCTAGATCTTGAGAACCGATCCTATGAACATGTGCAACACATTTTTAGACATTTGGGAACCGATCATATGGACATGTGCAACAAATACAAGTTAGATACCATATATATGTGGAACTGATCCTAGTATCTAGTCAACCGAATTTTTGGAAAGCTAGTGTGACTAAATCCAAAAGTACTCACATGGAGGTATAACAGAAACTTGTTTTGGTAGAACTGTGAAACCCATGATTGGTGATTGAGTGTTCTTAATCAATCACATAGTTCTTGAAAGTCAGATGACCAATTCTAAACTTGTTTGGAAGTGTGGCAAATCGGTTTCAAGATTGTAAGTATGAAAGAGGACTTACAAAGTTAAGATGTCGATATTCTTTGAACATGTACAGTAACGCTTATCTTTTATTGTTCAAAGATATTCCTTAATAGCTAAAGAAAAAAATCCGGATCGAAAAATAAGTTGAGAATCTTTTAATTTTATTTTTGAAAATCAAAATTAGTAATGTGCATTTACTAATTGGAGATTTTCTAAGAGATTTTCGATTGGTCAATGTTTGGACAAAGCATTTCCAGGAATTATGGAAACCGAATTTGGAATATATTGCATATCTTGAGAATATTTTTTGGTTTTGGAAATTCCTTGGTGTCCAAACTTCCTTGTCTATAAATATCAAAGTTTGCATTTCTAGCAAACTAATCCCGAGGAGCCAACAAAACTACCTAGTTGTGTTGTTATTGGTGGAGCCGCCTATTCGGAGAGAGGAAAGTAACCTAATTAGGCGAAATCTCTTTACGGCGCTCGGTTTAAAAATTTCTTTGGGATTGAGAAGCTCTATTAGTACCGTTGGTGGGAAACTAGATAATTGCGGTTTATTATTAGTTTTCGATTGATTTGATTGACTAACGGTTGTTGAAATTTGAATGCACCTAGTTTGTTTAAGCTTGAGAATCTTCTCTTCTGATATAAGATTCACTCAAACTAGATCGAAGTTTCGACGGGGATCTTTAGACTGTTTGTAGATCTAAAGACATCTCGTGATAATCCATTGTTAACATACGTTATGCTGATTGTTATATTGCGTGATATTGAAGATCTAAGAAGATTTGAAAGACGAAGAGATTTACGATTTGGGTTCATAATCTTTGGTGTGCACAATACTTGTTTCGGTTAAAGAGGATCCAACTATAATCGGTTTATCCTTGTGATAGATCGGATTGATTAGTTGAGTAGATGAAATCAATACAATTCTTTGTGATTCAAAGTATTGATTGCAAAATCTTAACAATTACTTTGGTAGTTGTTTATAAGATATATCTAAGAACCCCACAAAGGGAGTTTATTGTGATAAATGGAAGATCTTTTTGTCGAACTCGCATCACTTGGTTGAAAAGAGCTATTACCAAGCAGATTTGTTGTTCCTTTACTGTTTGGAATACGAACCAAAGGGAATTGTTCAAGTATGTGACTTATTACAAGTTGGAGGCGTGGGAATACAGACGGAACTAGGTGAACTATAGGTTTAGTTGCTTTGTCTCAACTATACGAAGTTGGTTTGATTTTGTATATCGGCAATCACGAGAGTATTCAATTGGACAAGGTCCATGGGTTTTTATGCATTTGCGGTTTCTCGTTAACAAAATCTTGTTTGTGTCATTTACTTTTATTTTACTGTAATTATAATTGTTGGTATTATAAGTTAAAGTAAATTACACAACGTTAATTCCTATTTACTTGATAGTAATCCTATTGTTTGGTTAAGTCCGAACCTTTTATCAAGTAAACATTCTTCGTTGTTGTATTGTCTCGATCTTGTATCCATGGGACGATCACACGAAGTGTGAACTGATTAGTTATATTGTCTCGACTCGGTTCATAGACAATCACTTTTGGAGAAAGAACTTATAGGTGGAAAAGTTTTAGTTTGAGGTATATTTGGGTAACCTCGTCTTTTTTCAATAATATTATTAGTGATTTGTCTTCCCGGGAGGAAAGCAGTTGGTTTAGAGAAATGATTTTGTTCGAATAGGTTTTAGTCTATTTGCGAGAATTTTGAGATTAGTTTGTAGATGGTGTTACTTAGACTTATTGGTCTAAAGTCTCCTAGTTTGAGGGGTTGATATTTTTGGGATAAGGGTAATGAAGGAGTGTTTTATATAAGTATCAAGAATACCAGTTTTCAAGAAATCCTAAACTGTATTAACAATATCCAGACCGAATATTTCCCAATTAGCTTTGAAAATCTCGGTTGAAATCCATCGGGTCCTGGAGCGCCCCACTGATTCATATTGGATAAAGTGAGCCAGATTTCATTTTTGGTTGGGATTTCTAGGAGAGAAAGATTTTCCTCATCAGAAATACTAGGCTTAATGATGATGGATAGTTCAAAGCTACAAGTGTTTATTTAGGTTGTTCCAATGTGGGTGAAATAGTTTACCAAGAGAGAATAAATTTGATCTCTATCCGAAAGCCAGAGGCCGGAAGGTTCTCTAAGGGTATTGTTGGAATTTATTCTTTTCCTATTGGAGGCGGTGGCATGAAAGTATTCGGTATTTCGGTCGTATTCCTTGAAGAATTTATCTCTAGACAGCTGATGGTAGAAATCGTTTTTAATTTCATACCATTTTCCTAGTTCTTCTTGGAGATTTTTTAGTTTATCCATGTCTTTGGAAATATTTCCGTTTTTATGGATGCTTTCAATTTTATTATTTAAATTCCTAATATTTTTATGAATATTTCCAAAGACGTCTGAATTCCATTGGGAAAGATCAGAGGATAGGAGTTAAAGTTTTAGAGAAATGTTTTCTTTTGTTGTGTTATTGGTGTGTAATTCCCATGAAGCTTTTACTACTTCGTATAGAGTGGAGTGTGATAGCCAAGATCTAATGCATCTGAAGGGTTTCTGAAGTTTCAATTTTTCAGGGTTTGTATCTAATTATATTGGTGTATAATCTGATCCAACTCTAGGTAGATGAGTTACTTGGTGTCTGGGAATTTTTGAGACCATAGAAATGAGGTCAGAGCTCTGTGGATTCTTTCGCAAATGTTCGCTTCCCCTTACCTGTTGTTTGACCATGTGAATGGAGCCCCTTCATATTCTGCATCTTGTAGTCCTATGGAGTCGATTGTTTGGATGATGATATTCTTACTGCATGAGCTGGCCTTATTTCCCCCTTGCTTTTCATCTGGGTCAAGATGTTTAAGTCGCCAATTAAATCCCAAGGCTTAGTCACTTGCTGGGCCATTTCTGAAATGTACTCCCATTGTTTGAATTTTTCATTAGTATCAATAGATCCATAAATACAAGTGATGAAAATCTTCTCGTCTCCTATACTTTCTTCAAAATGACACACATTATATTTTGTTGCTACTAACTTCATATCGATATTATTGTGCCGAAGCGATTGCTAACCCTTTTGCTATTCCCATGAGATGGAATGATAAACCAGTCATGAAACTTGGATTTTTTAGGAATAAGTCCATCTCGGACAACGGGGATTTTGTCTCGGCTAGAAACAATATATCGGGGTTATATGTTTAGCAGAGGTATTGAAAATTATCTTTAGTGAGAGGTGTACCTATACCCCGTACGTTCCACGACAAAAGCTTCATCTTTCCTTACAAAGTTACACCGCTAAACAACGGTGGCAATTTTAGAACTAGAGAAGAGAAAATAAAAGGAAATTATGTCTCAGTTATGATGAAGAGAATAGGAAGGTTTGAAGTTAATATCGAATTCTAAGGAGATAGGTGATTTTTAATATTGATTCTCAAAGAGATACAGTTAAATGAAGAGAACTTGGTGTACTGGGGATACTATCAAAGTAAGTAGAACACTACAAAATCTATCTTAAGATTATACACTTGGGTATTGAAAAATTAAGGAAATAAAATTTCTAGAGTAAATAAGAGAGGGATTAATTGAGTAGCGATAAAACAATGTTAAGTTATACAGATCTTTGGAGAGTTGGGCAAGTGCAAAAATTGTAAAATGTACGGTAAATGAATAAGCGTAGAGTTATAAATTGTAACTGTGATGCACTATATGTTGAGAGCCATGAAACAAAAAGTGAAGGAATTAACTTAGAAGCGGGTCGATAAGATTAATATGTAGCGGTGTAGAAATACAAAGGATATATCACAAGGATTATATTACACAAAGCTGGGATTCTTTGAGACTAAGATAATTCACAAAGAAAGTAAACTTAGCTACTAATTACACTACTTAACTGAAAGTAAATTCTAATATACTATGCACGTAACTAACAAAGTATGCAGGAAAGATTAGCAAAAAAACCAATATAAAGAGCCACAGGCTCGATGGTAGCCTACACACAATAACACATAAGATTTACGCATATTTGAAATTGGGCCGAGTGACTACTAGTCATATTTTGCAATCTGTTTTCCCTTTGCTTTTGGGTCTTTGGCACGGCTGATTTGTTCAGGCTTCTCCTCTATACCAGTGATGAGGGTAAGAGGTAATTTTGGTATTCTCTTCACACACATATATATCTTTTGCATCTTCTGTCTTAAGTATTACGTCGGTTGCTTTGTTGAATGGTAGCTTGGGTCAATATCACTTATTTCGGTAATTTTCAGTTTCTTGGCGGCTGGCAAAGGCAAATCCCAATGGAAGTAGAATTGGATGATACTCCAGTTTTACTGTAGTATCTGTGGCATTTGCTGGTGCTTAATGGTAAGTACAAGCCTCACCCAAATTTCAGTCTCATCAAGAATATGGCCAGGCCCGTATCTCTTGTGTATTACTTTCCACATGTAAGAGTCTTTTTTAACACCCAAATTTGCATGAACAGAAGAAGCAACAGTAGTAAAGGCATCTGAATTTGATGCTTCAGCTAGAACATGATATTTTAAATTTCCAATACCTTGACTATTGTTTTCTTCTTCAATTTGTTTCAAGTACTCAATACGAGTTAACTTAGAAGCTGCTTGGACTGAATTTGCACTGTCAAGGCTGTCTTCTGGTAGTTGCATGTGCTGCTGATTCATTGCAGGTACTTGTTGCTGGAACATGTCAGGTACTTGTTGCTGAGTATCAACTGGTTCTTGTTGTTGAGCATCAATTTGTTTCATGGAAGCTAGAATTGCATCTGCAGTAGCTTGTTGCTCCTCAGCTTGTTGTTGTGCAATCACAAAGTGTTCCGGCCTTCAATCTTGTGACTAATAAGGTTGCAAAATACACAGGTTGTTGGGGAAGTGGTGAAATTGAAAGATTATTTTATTTGTGTACCCCAACTCATTTTCAAACTCGACATTGAATCTAAGAGGTTGCTTGAATCTAATACAAGCTGTAACAATGATGGAATAGCTCTCATTTGCTTTCCTGACTTGATATGAAAAAGAACTAATGTCTCCCATACAAGCCAAATATCTTCTCAATTTATCACTATTTACTTGAGCTGGGGATAGATTGTGAATTTTTTATGAAGAACATTTTTTCATAAGGGTTCCATGTAGCAAAATCCTCAGTTCTTTCCCATTTCCTGATAGAGAACAAATCACCATAAACTACTCTAGTTGCAATGTCTAGGACTCTAAGTATTTCATCTTCCCTTTCAAATCTAACCAGATATACCCATTCACTAACTATTTTAACTGATTACCCACCTTGAATCTTCCACTGAAATAGTAATGCATTTCTCACATGTCAGCTATTTTTTAGTACTGGTTATGTGAATCTACCTAACAAGCAGACTAGTCTAGAGATGTTCATTGTTCCGAACCTAGAAGGGATGATTTCGTCTAGGTTAAACCGCCTACCACTACTCGGATTCAAGGATATTTGTAATTGGTTTGTTAATTGGGAAACATCACCATGCCAAACAAAGGACATGGTGATACAAGCACTCAACTGAAAAGCTACTGAAATTGGTTTGAGAAAATTTTTGGTTGAAAGGGTTTTAGGTATTGATATGTAAAAGAAGATAAAGCTTAACACTGGTACAAAGAACTACATCAGTTTAGGTGGTTTTTATAGTGGAAAATTAAGGTTTTTGGCTCAAATTAGGTTAATAATTTTTTTTTACTTGGAGCTCACAAAATTTTTTCAATTACAATTCACAGAAGCAAGGTGTGATTGGGTGAAAGGTGGGTAACAATAGAGATGATACCAGGTGTATGAAATTCAAGAATTTTTCTTACAGATGGCAGGATGAAGGATTGATAAATTGGTGAAGTTTAAGCAAATCTTAGATTCAGAATTCGCGTGGGAGAAAAATAAAATTAATAAGGATAATTAGCATGATTACACGGCCAGTTAGGGTGTATTGCAGACTCAACCGTGTGAGAGAAAAGATGTTGCAGTATGATTTCTGACCTCCACTACCATTTTCTTCTTAAAATTAGAAATTGATTTCTACCCATTAAAGCTTTGACCCGTATTTAGCAGAAATTTATGTGTTTTGTACCCACAGATCCTATGAACGGCCGGCTAGCCGCTCATGGCGAGAAAAGAAGAACCAGCGGTGAAGGTGAAAACGACTCGAAACAGAACTGGTTCTCCGTGTGAGGGAAAAAAACTGTTTTTTTCTTGGACCAAAAGGAGAAGCGAACCATTGTCAAAAATATTAATTTTTCAATTAAAAATGCAGCAAGCATTTTTTCTGGAATGATATTCAGGTGGGTGATTTTTTTTTCTTTTGAAGCGTGAAATTTATTAGATTAGACTAAAATTACACGGGGGTATGTAATACCTATAGAGTCTGCTATTACAATAGAACTGATAGATTGCGGAATTATATGTTCCCATACTGCTGTCGTGAGTCTCCCTATTGAGCTATCATCCGCTGCTCGGTTTGCTAAACCATCCGCCGCTTGATTTGCTTCTCTGTAGACGTGGCTAACGATATATTGCTGGATTTGGGCGAGCCTTTGTTTGATCTCTGCAACCAGGTCAGATACATACCAAGGGAAGTCTATATCTGAGGTTATAAATCTCATTAAACTTTCCGAATCCGTTTCAAATTGGACTTTTGACCATCCTCGTTCCGTCGCCGTTTTAGAGGCTATGTGCATGGCCCAGGTCTCCGCTGCAAGTGCTGTGGTGATGCCTAAAGGTTGTTCTATTGCTAGGATAGTGTTGGTTTCCTCATTTCTACAAATAATACCTGCTCTCGCTATTCCGGGGTTGCCTCTTGGTGCGCCGTCTGTGTTGAATTTGATCCAATCTGATTGAGGCTTGAACCATCCTATAAAGATGGTTGAAGTTTTTATTGTTCTTTGTGATGGGTTTGGATATGGATGCATCCTAGGGAGCACTGGTGGGAGGTGTTTCTGGGCCCAAGAATATTCCTGCTGGAGCTTGATGGCCATTTGCATTACATTTATCGGATTTTGCTGTTGTTAGCGATACATCACACCGTTCCTAGTTAACCATAAGGACCAAAAAAGGAAGCATAAGGTTGTGGTTATCGGTGCAGGTACTTTTGTTTGAAGGAGTTCGGATATGGTTGTTTGGTGAGGTAGTGAAATGGGTATGCCTTGCGAGGCGACATGAAGGTTTCTGAGGTGGTTTAATAAGAGGTTCCAAGAGTCTATAGATGTCTGACAGTGTAGCAGAATGTGACTGGATGTTTCGGGATTAGAAGTACATTGAGGGCATAGATTGGAGTTGGTGAGATGGATGCGATGAAGAATGTTGAGGGTTGGTAAACCCTCATTAATTGCTTTCCAAAAGAAAAGCTGTACTTTTGGGAGACATGGGAGTTTCCAAAGGAAGTTAGATGGTGGAAGGGGGTTTTGGTGAGTTTGTGCAGAAGCGCTAATGAGGCAGTTGTATCCTGAAGTAGTAATATATTGTTCGCTTTTTGTAAAAGTCCATATGATCCTATCGGGTTGATTGTTCTGTGGGATGTGGATGTTGATGATTCATGGAATTATGGGGTGGGGTAGTAGGCTTAATCTTTCATGATCCCAATTCCTGGTTGGATGATGTTTGCTACTGATTGTATTGGATAACAAGAAGCTGGGTTAATGGTATTTTCAAACTGTGGTATCCAATTTGCTTGTATGGGGGTGTGTAATCCATCTCCTATTTGGTGGACGAGATGTTGTTTGAAAAATGGTATGAGCGATGCCATTTGCCTCCATTGAGGGCTAGGGGAAGACGGGATTGGTGGGATGCTTTCGAAAATGGGGGTATGATCAAGGTATTTTGCATTATATAGCCTGGCTAAGATAGAGTTAGGGTTTTGGTGAATGTGACAAACTCTTTTCATGAGTAGTGCTTTGTTGTGTTCATTACTACTAAGGATACCGAGCCCTCCTTGTGATTTGGGTTTGTGGAGCTTGTCTTTCCCAATGGGTGGAGTTTTCTGATTGAAGAATCATGACCCCCGGAAGAAGTTTGTCGTGATACGATCCATTTTTTTGGTGGATATGAGAAAGAAGGATTTGGGTTTGCATAAGGTGGTTGGCAGTGGGGTTAGTGATGATTTTATGAGCTCGAATCTTACCGATTGGTTAAGGCATTTGGTCATCCATCCTTTGCCTTTCGTGCCACCGTTGAAGCGAGAGGGGGCAAATATGTGGCTAGAGTATCTACCATGTTTAAATTGTCCTCCTAAATAGGTAGGGGGTTCGATGTTGTTGGCATGTTGAAATCTTAGGTTAACTTATCTATCCTGGGGTTGTTCTAGCTTCGGGTGATGTATCGGTGTGGATTTAGAGTCGTTGATGTGTTGACCCGTCGAGGTGCCGTAAGCCTGTAGCAGTAGTTTAAGGTGGTTGGTGCCTTCTGGAGTTGATTTATATGTTATCAATAGATCATCCGCGTACATAAGATGCAGTATTGGTGGAGCTTTTTGAGAAATACGGAGCCCCTCTATCTTATTTTGTGCTTCAAGTATTCCCAAATTGGTGGACAGTATTTCCGCATAAATAATAAAGATATAAGAAGAGAGAGGGTATCCCTGTCGTATTCCCTGGTTGGAGTGATGTATCCATGTGGTGTGTCGTTGATATTGATTGAGTAGGTTACCGTAGATATGCATAGCATAATATACTCCACAAAGTTGGAGGGGAAGCCTAAGTTGGTGAAAGCCTGTTTAATGAATCCCCAGTCCAAGGAGTCATAGGCCTTTTGAATGTCTAGTTTCAGTGCTATTTTAGGATCCTTCGTACGGTATGATATTCTGATGTGGTGAAAAAGTTCAGCTGTGATAGTTATATTATCATGAATGGATCGTTGAGGCACAAAGGCACTTTGGTATGGGATTATCAAAAAGGGAGTAGAGGTCGTATGCGATTGACCAAGATCTTTGAGATGATTTTGTAAGTGACATTACATAACCCTATCGGTCTAAATTGAGATGGTTTTGAGGGATGTTCAATCTTTAGGATTAAAGTGATGTTAGTGTGGTTCATGAGAGGGTGAATGCTAAATGACTCAAAGAAACTTCGGACCATTGCAATAAGTTGTGGTTGGGTTGTTTCCCAGAAAACTTTAAAAAACTTACTGGTGAATCCATCTGGTCCTGGAGCGCGGTCTGATCCTATGGAGAAAAGCGCCCGTTTGATCTCCTCAGTGGTGACTTCCGCTGTTAGTTTCTCACATTGTCGGGGGGTTAGCCTTGGTGTTATTTCCTCGAAAAGGTTTTCATCAATTACTGTATTTGGAGCCGTATACTGGTCTGTGAAGTGTTCAAGCATGATCCTGATAATTTCTTCTTTGTCGTTAATCCAATTATTTTGATGATCCTGAATTTGTTGTATATTTTTGCAGCTTCTATGAATTGTGGACTTTGTATGGAAGAATGTGGTGTTACGGTCGCTTTATTTGAAGCCATTGTATTCTAGATCTCTGCTGCCAATATGTTGCGTGGCAATCCAACAAATTCATGTGTTCAATTCGGAGTTGCTTTTCTTGTTGAATCTAGTTTTCCAGTGCAGCTCCAGTTTGCGTAGCACATTGATGTTGGGCATCTTTAATTTTTCGCGGGTTGACTTTTTTGATTAAAGTGGGTAGATGGCCAAAGTTAATCTTGTTCCATTCTCATTGGGAGTTTCACCGGTTGAGATGAGTTTGAGTTTGGAGGTTCAAGGCGGATCTGAGTCCTGTAGTTTATCCCATGCCGAGGTAACCACTTGATGAAGTTGAGGGTGAGATAGCCATAGATGCTCAAATTTATAATTCTTACTCCCTTGCCAATCCAGCCAACATGGGGTTTGGCTGTTCTCCAATGCTAATTTTTTACTGCTCTATCAAGTCTTTGTTGGATGTTGTCATGACCTTGTTGGTTGTTTTCCAGTGAATGGGTCTCCTCCGAATCCTAGATCAATATAGCCCATCCGATCCATTAAATTGAGAAACTAAGTTGCTTTTGTGCATACATAACTAGTCCGCCTCCTTTTTCTTCCTCGTTTGATTGGGGGCCAAAAATATTAATAGGGGCCTTGACATTTTATTTGCACCCCAAATTTTCAGGGGCGTATTAAACCGATTGTGAAAATACTATTTTACCCTTCACTAAAAATAAATCTTAAAAACCTATTAACCCTTAATCTTAAGCCCCAATTCATTTCTAGTTCTAAACAAAAAGATCACTCCCTCCCCTCTCACCCTCTCGACTCTTCTCTTCTCCTCTATTAACGACTCCAAGAAGAAGAAAAAAACCCGAAAAATTTCGATTCATGAAAAGGGTCGTCAATTCGACAAGCCCAAACCCTAACGATTTTCATATGCATGTAGAGACCATAAAAAATCGTTAGGGTATATGATGATCAAGATAATGACCATATTTCTGGTTTTCATATTTTTTTACCCTAGATTGAAGTCGTTAACATAATATAGAAACCTATGACGATCCTCTATGGACGACCCTTTTTTAAAGGTCAACGACCCCAGGTGAAAAACAAATGACCTCTGTCCCAAAATTTTTGAGTCGTCTTGGTATAGACATACAAAATAACGACTCTTTGTGACCCAAAGCTAAGAGTCGTCGGGTATATCATATTACCCCGACGATTTTTCATAACCCGGAAAAAGTTGCGGGTTTGATTGTCGGGGGTATATCATATTACCACGACGATTTTTCATAACCTGGAAAAGTTGCGGAGTTTGAGTCGTCATTTTTAGTGTCAATACATTGACGACTTTATAGAGTCATTGGGGTATACATCCCTCGACATTGACGACTCTTGCTCTCTGTGTTGTGACATATATCCAATCCATGGGAGAATTTAAGATAATCTTACCATCAACACAATCATCTTTGTTACTTGAACCTTCTCCAACATCATTTCCCCTACTTGAATTACTCATCTCTAAAAACCCAAGTTTTCCTCTAAAACCTCCTCTTCTTCTTCTCAACTCACAAAAAAAAAAAATAAATAAATTATAAAATCTGATTTTAATCTAACATAATCTAACCACACTAATTAAATTAACTTTATTAAGTTTTAATATTAATCATTCAGGGGTAGTTTAGGTATTTAGAATAAAAATTGCTAAGGGGTGACCCAAATTAGGTTTGGGTGACCTTTTTTTGTCCTCTAGTGGGAGGCCCCCAATTAATATCTTTGGCCCCCAATCAAACGAGGCTTTTTCCGATTGGTCTAGAACTTCGTTGAAATCTCTAGTAGCGACCAAGGTGTTGAAGTGTTAGGAAAAATTGTTGGAAAATCTTCCACATGTTTTTCCTTGGGTCCTGGATGTGGTGGGCCATTTATACCCGTGCGAAACCAAGGTTGGCATGAGAGCGAAGCGGAGTGTGACGAGCATGAATATAACTTTGGGATTTCAAGATGATTTGGATGTTGACCTCATTTTTCCATAATAGACATAAGCCCTCCCTTCTGCCGATTTTAGGAACTGCAAAGATTTGGAAATTTCAAAGTCTGCCTTGATTCGCAAAGCATTTGAAAGTCATTGGCCAAAGTTTAAAACAGAAATAATATGGTTGGTTTGTACATTGATATAAGTTCATTTGGTAAGGCATGTCTATTATCGCATGGAACTTGTCAAGGTTTAAATCAGGTGGGTGGTTGCTCGGGCGATAGCTCGAAAACCAACCAAAGCGTGTATATATTTGGCTCAGATTTTTCGCTAAGTCTTTTCGTATATCTATTGCTAGTTGAGCAATCTTAACCAAAGAAGCACCCGTGGCCTAATGGATAAGGCGTCTGACTTCTAATCAGGCGATTGTGGGTTCGAGTCCCACCGGGTGTGCACTTTTTTGCCTCATGTTTTATTACCATGCTTTCAATCTTACACCGTAAACAAGAGATGCCAAATTATTGGTTTGTGAATACAAACACGTGGATAATTAGTGTCCAATGAGTTTTAACTTAACTTAACAATAGGCTAGAAACGTGCTTATATTAGGATTCACTTCATATTTTGACATGCTTAATTTTTGGTTAACAGAAGAAACATCAAGAAGAAAAGAAAGCTTACATTTCCAAAAGCTTTCTTTTCTTCATCTCTTCTTCTTTCTCTCCCTTTTCTTTGTTTTATAAAAATTCTTCATTGCAAAACAACAAGGCATTCAGGAATTCACATTCAGGCCAGGTGGGATTTGCTTCTTCCTTTAATATCACAATTTTTCTTTTTACATTGTTTCATGGAGATCTGCATTTGAATTCCGTATATAAGCCTTGCTTGGTATGCAGCATGCACAATTAGATTATTGATTTTAATTTAACAGCAAATCTTGCAAGTTTTTGAGAAAGCTGCAAATTTTTGCAATAACAACATTTTGCATGATTTGTTTTTTGCCATGTAAATGCTAAACATTTGCGTTTTTATATTTCATTTTGACAGTAATCGTCATCTCTGCGCACCATCTATCGATGGGTGGACAAAGCAAAATTGTGAAAGCTCTAGGGGCAGTGAAGGACCAAACAAGCATAAGCCTAGCCAAGGTCAGCAACGATGACACGGTTTTAGCAGATATTGATGTTGCAATTGTTAAAGCAACAAGACACGAAGAATGCCCGGCTGATGAAAGACATGTCCGAGAGATATTAAAAGCAACTTGTTACTCTCGTGCATACGTCAGTGCATGCGTTCATACTCTATCAAGAAGACTCAGCAAAACTAAGAATTGGGTCGTGGCGCTAAAACCCTAATGTTGATCCATCGACTTGTTTCGGAAGGTGATTCAGCTTACGAGCAAGAAATATATATCGCGACTAGGCGAGGGTGCCGGTTACTCAATTTATCTGATTTTCGTGATACTGCTTCGTCGTCTGGATCTTGGGACTTTTCGTCATTTGTACGTACATATGGGTTGTATTTGGATGAACGTTTAGAGTATCGAATGCAGAGTAGACGAAGACGTAGTCAAACTAGTATTCCTAATGTTGAAGGAGAAGCGAAAGATGGTCCTCAAGAAGTTAAAGAAGAAGATTTGTCAACCGTCACTGTGGAAAAGGATACCAGGAAGAAGCTGGAACGTGTATTCAAAAGAGCTGAACGCCTTCAACTTGTCCTCGAACGGTTCCTTGCATGTCGCCCGACAGGTAAGAACATCTCACAAATAATAAATGTAATACAGTTGAAACTCTATAAATTAATGCCCAGTTGAGATCAGAGAATTATATTATTTTTAGAAATACTATTAAATAATCGAGTATTAATTAATGGAGTTTCAACCGTATATGGTCACCTAAATCTTATTCTTATGCTTTTCGTACATGCATGCAGGCGAGGCGAAATGTAACCGAATGGTGATTATCGCATTATATCCTCTGGTGAAAGAGAGTTTCCAGATATACTTCGACTTGGCCAAAATAGTTTGCTTTTTTGTTGAACAGTTCATGGAACTAGATGTCCCTGTATGCACAAGAGTGCACGAGCTCTTTACCCGTATAGGGAAACAATTTGAAGACCTTGATGTTTTTTACGAATGGTGCAAGTCAATGGGAATCGCTCGTTCTGGAGATTATCCAGAAATTGAGAAAATTACACACCAAAAACTGGAGATCATGGAGGAATTCATTCGAGAAAAGTCGAACTTGGTTATTTACAAGAGAGCTATGAGCAAGAGGCAAGAAAGCATGAAGCAGGCACCTACTAATGAAGAAGATGGTGAAAAGGGTAACGAAGAAGATCCGAACCAAATCAAAGCATTGCCACCACCAGAAGATTTTGATGCAGAAAAGGCTGAAGAAGATGAAAATGCAGATAACCAATTAGTAGAATGCAAGAAAGAAGATGAAGACCAAAAGAAGCTGATTTGTTGAATTTGTTCGATGATGAAACCATGGCTAGAAGTGAAGAACAAGTAAACAAATTAGCTTTAGCATTATTTGATGGCTGGTCTACAGAAGTGCCTACCAACGCAACAACTAGCGGTTCTGCATGGACAGCATTCGAAGAAGATTCGGGCGGTGACTGGGAAACAGCTTTGGTTGAATCTGCAAGCCACTTATCTAATCAACAAGCTACTTTTGGGGGTGGTTTTGATATGTTAGTTCTTGATGGCATGTATCAGCAATCAATAATGGCACCATTAAGTCACCCAGCAGATACAGGAAGTGCGAGCAGTGTTGCATTACGGCCAGTAGACCCAAAGCAGCCAGGGATGTTAGCATTGCCATCTTCTTCAACACCTAACGAAGGTTCAACAACAACGGGGAGTCCGTGGGTAGATCCGTTTGCAGCGTCAACATCGGTTGCACCACCTTCTTATGTTCAGATGTCAGAGATGGAAAAGAAACAAAAACTCTTGGTAGAGGAACAGTTAATGTGGCAACAATATGGTGCGAATGGGATGCAAGGCCATATTAATGGAACTACAAACACAAAACAACCTGGCTACTATGCCACCGGAAGTTACACATAGAGCACATATATTATTGCATTTGGTTTCGTTTCAACTCGATGTAGATAATATAAGTTTGTACTGTAAATTTCATTAACTCATGCAGTGTTGTAGCTGGCTTCATAAAGAAAAAAAAATAGTCTGGGACCGATAGTTTAAAAATCTGCTAATATACATGAAATAGCAATCTCTATGTGCACAGAAGTCTGCAACAGAGCTTGGGTGAGATATCAAAGCTTATAAATACTCCGTAATAACATATTCCATTGAAATTTGAATCAAAGTGTCATTACAAATTTCTGAAGAAAAAAAAAATCATAAATTCCAAAACTAATAAACAAAACCTAATGCAGGAACAAGTGCTAGACCTGCGGCTAAGACTAGAATAAAGTTGCAAGAAAATTAGATGCAGAAAATTAAATTTCTAAGGAAAAGAAACAGCGAAATTAGGCGATATAGTTTCAGTCTCGGCTTCCCCTTTGCCTATGTAGAAGTAGGCGACATAGCTGGAGTCGAAGCTGCTGCCCCTCCCCGTCGATGAATCTGAAGCACATAACATGTCTTCAGCCGTGTTTGCGCCTTCAGTAGGTGTATCTTCAAATTTGGGTACGTTGATATAGCCGTCGGGGCCATAGGTGGGGCCGGACCGCCAAAACCTAACTAGTGATGAATTAAAAGCTGGAATATCAAGCTTGAGGCCATTGTTGCAGTCAACAGGATTGCCACTGATGAAATATTGGTGGAGTTTTGTTACTGGAACTGTGTCGTCACCGGTGTTGTAGGTGGCTAGTGGCGATGTTGGATTACATGATTTGAAATCACAATAAGTAACTTCCATGACATTAGTGGTGTAGGGATCATAGATAAATCGAAGACTGTCATCACCAACTAGAAAGGCTGGTATCATCGCCCACCGAGTGTAATTATATTGAGCCTGACCGGACCAACCAGCATCATCACCAACATTCCAAACAAAAGCATTCCCCATTAAAGGAACCGCAACAACCAAGAGCAGCAAGGAAAACAAGAACTTGGTGTTTAAACCCATGACGGAAAAGAGAAAAAAAAAAAAGCTGAATTATCTTAAACGATCAGATCAGAGAGTAAGGTAGTTCTGAAAGAGGAGAAAAGAGATGAGATTGTGTGTGGAGATTAAGCATAGGCCATCAGGTGTTTATATAGAGCTTGGATGACTTGTGATACTCTAAACGGATTCAGATTTCTAGTTCTAACAAGAATAGAAAAGATATTCAAAATGTCTATTCTTGCAAGGAATAGGAGGATTGGTTTTGGTATGACTTGGTGGTGTGCTCCAAAACGGCAGCGGATTCAGAATATTCTCCAAAAAGGCTGTGTGAGCTCATATCTGAACTTTTTACTTGTATGAAATTGTACCAGCGCCGCTAAGTACCAGCCTTTAGCAATTATGGTTAACGGATCCTACCTCATAAAAATGTTTTTAATATGAGGAGCAAAACTCATTTATCATGTGTGTTGGGTTGCAAAATCATGAGCCGAGCAGAAATTTTGGACACCCATTTTGTTTTACATTGACTCTTCCCTGTTAGATAGCAGCAACTTTTGGATTTCGGAAAACAAAAATGTACGTCGGATATAAGATTTTAAAATTACTTGGAGAGGTAAAAAGTTTATTTTTTTTTGTTAAGTAAAAAAAGTTTGAGGGAAGATCCCTCACACTTTTATCATCACACTATCTCACCGCGTTGGACATCATTTTTTAGAATAAAAATCAAACGTAACAGTTTGAAGTTAATAATTTGGGGATATGTTTCTCTTACCAAGTCTACATGCCTACCAAAAATGACACATTCCGAAATATAAAACCTCACAATCTACCGGTTTTAATTTACGGCGATTACTGAAAATCGTTAATTTTCAGGTTTATTTTCAAAATAGTAGACGGTGGTGTTATATGTTTGAATACGCTTATTTTTGGTAGATATGCCGAACTTGGTAAGAGGACATATCCCTAAAATATTACCTTCGAATCATGATACGGTTTGGTTTTATTCGCAAAAATATTTCTGATATGAGATAGTGTGATAGTAAAAGTGTGGGATCCTCTTCTAAAAAGTTTTGCTTATGACTTTTTCTTCCGGAATTTAAGGACCCGATAAAATTTATAAAAAAATGCCCTCACGCAGGAATGACCTGCCACTGAGAGTCTGAGACTCTGAGATACTAAGCTACAAGGGGCAACAACGCGGCATTTTATGACTTTTTCACATTTACGTTTCTTTTTAAGTCATGTCAGTCTTATGATGATCTTGATAATGGGAGAGAATTACATACCCATGTTGTGAAATTTGGATTTGGGGCTAATGTCTTTCTTCAGAACATTGTTCCAAGTGTAGTGAGAATGTGGGTTGTGCATTAAAGGTGTTTGAAGATATGACTGAAAGAGGTGTTTGAAGGTGTTTAATAGGTTACATCTTAGACTGTCTCTCAGTTAGCATATTTTGATACATAGAGATCGAAATTAGTATGAAACATGCATCCTGTTTTGGGATCATTTGAGTAAAATTGTTTCTTAATCTCTGTATCTTGCTCATGAAATCTTGATACCTTTAATAATCTCATCTGTTACAGTTAAAGGAATTTCATGATTCACCAAACGAAAGAAACCCCAAGTCCTCGATGCACGTCGAACTTCATCAATAACTTCCCCGCGTCGGCGATGGTCATCTGAATCCACGTTTTTCATATCAATCACAGGAATCTCAAAATTGCTACTCTCATGTTCATTATGATTCAACTCTTCAGTGAGCTCATCCAGTGGTCGAACACATTGGAGGGATCTTTAGAATTCCAGAGTCAACTACTCCTTTTCACTCCAGCTTTTGATTCTTCAAAGGCCTTGAGTTCTTTGAGCCGATCATAGAAAGGCTGCTGTTCTCCATCTCCAGTAATCTCCATAATTTGATGGCCGATCTTTATCCACGGTATCTGCAAACAAGATCAGTTCTCTTGCTTGAAGTGGTTGACTGATCTAACTCAAGGTCTTTATGTTGCTTGTTATATAAGACTTTTTCTTTTGATGGACTACACAATATCGACAAGTTACTCCACATCACGCACTTAGACTGAAATCCATTACAAGAAAAAAATCTGTTCTTCATTCATTCAGAAAATCTGAAAGGGAACTCTATCCACATCGTTCTTGTCATCGTGATTGTAGACAAAACAATAAATCACATATAATGAATTATCAAAAACTTGTAAATAATTACATTGAAATTTCAATCAAAAAGTGTCACTACAAATTTCTTAATACAACATAAATTAAAACTCCAGTTCCAACACTAATAAGCAAAACCTAACGCAGGAACAACAAGAGCCGCAACTAAGACAAGAAGAAGACTGTTGGAACAAAATTTAGATGCAGAAGAAGATGTAGGAGGCAAAGACCAAGTAGGCGACATGTTAACAGTTTTGGCTTCCCCTCCTGCCTCGGTAGAAGTTGGTGACGAAGCTCCGGACGATGATTTTGAATCACATGACATGGTTTGGTCTTCTCTAGGTTCCATGTAGGGTATGGCGATATAGCCATTGGGGCCATCGTCGGACCTCCAATACCTAAGATACGGTGAATCATAAGCTAGAATATCAACCTTGAGACCATTCCTACAGTCAACAGGATTGCCACTGATGAAATACTGGTGACCGTCTTTTGTTATTGGAACTGTGTCGTCCCCAGAGTTGTAGGTGGCGAGTGGAGATGTTGCATCACATGATTTGAAATCACAATAACTGACTTCTAAGACATTCGTAATGTCGGGATCATAAACAAAGCGAAGACTGTCATCACCAACTAAAAAGGCTGGTCTCGCAGCCCAGTGAGCATAATCAAATTGAACCTGGCCGGACCAACCAGCAGCATCACCGACATTCCAAACAACAGCATTCCCCATTAAAGGAACCGCGACAGCCAAAAGTACCAATGAAAACAAGAACTTGCTGTTGAAACCCATGACTAGGAAATAAAGAAGAAGCTGAATTATCTCAAATAATCAGAGAGTAATTCGAGAGGAGAAAAGAGATTGTGTGTGAAGACTTAAGCGTAGGCCATCAGGGGTATATATATAGGGCTTGGTTTTGGGGATGACTAAAAGGATTCAGATATCTAGTTCTGTTAGAAATTGGATTATAGAGCTTGGTTTTGGAATATCTTTGTTGTAGTCGAATAAAGGATTCATAATTCTAGTTGCAGTAGGAATCATAGGATGCTCCTAAGAAAGGAGGTTTCCTATGTTAGTACTCTAAAACGGATATGATTCAGAATTTCAGAGTTCTCTTCCAAAATATCAAAACTGGATACCAGAAGATCGATCTCGGATACTCATACGACGACATCCGCTATTTACTGTCACATGTCATGAGCAAAAAAATGTACACCAAAAAACAGTGTGAGCTCATACATATCTGCACGTTTTCTTCAGAAAATCTGAAATTCATGGGAACCCTATCCACATCGTGCATATCATATCATTGCTCAATGGTAACTGAATTGCAGCTGATATTTAAACGAACAGATTTGTTTCTAATTAATCGCTGTGGGACTATAAATGAAAAATGTAAAATTAAAATGAAGATGCCCTCACGCAGGATTGAACTGCGGACCTTCAGTTTACAAGACTGACGCTCTACCACTGAGCTATAAGGGCTGGCTTGGCGGTTTTCGTGAATTCAACTTTCCTGTAATGATCTCCCTTGTATAGAAACACATTCTTTTAAGGGGAATTAATAAAATGCCCATGTGGGGAAATTTAATTCATAAAATGACTATGTTTTTTCATAACTAATTAAATGCCCACTGATTGACCTTTTCTGTCCGTTTTTTAGAAAACGCCTAACGGCTGTTAGTGTACACGTGATAGCTATTCACTCTTGTTAAAAGACAATTAAACCCTCTTGTTAGGCTGGAGCAGATTGAACTCAGTTTTGTACCGAGTTGAGTTGATTGTGAGAAGTTTGAAGATTGTTCATCCTCAATCTCAAATCCATAGTACCCAAGCCAAACTCAAAAATTAAAATACAAGTTTCAAATTTAACTCCTTCCTAGATCAGACCCAGCACCTTCTTCTCATTTTCAAATCTATAAACCCCTTGCTAAAACGGATCACTACTTATGGGAGGTGTCAAACAGGCCGGGCCGGCCTTGGTCGGCCTAGCCTGGCCTAGGGTCAGCCTGCTTACTGAACTGCAGCGTAATTGACAATGCAGGAACTCATTCGCTGTGAAGTTCTTTGTAAAAAGTTAAGGTGGAGGTGGGATTCGAAGTTGCGACTACAAACTCCTTCCCTATGAAGGAAACCAACTGTGCTGACATTTATTTTGTGATTGTGAAATGCAGCGTAATTGACATAACTAATTTAACGTGAAGAAATAATATGTTAGCTGAAAACAAATAGATATTTAGGGTGATATTTTAGGAAATTTAGAAAAATTCAAGTGAAGACGATAATAAAATTGAAAAGTTTTAGGAAACTTGACAAAATTTAATGGAAAAACATGATAGATCTGTGTTTTTATAGAATGCATGTAAATAGATTTATATTTTTGTTTATATAGAAACTAAAATTTAAGAATACGTGAGATAAATATTACCTTAATTTTCTTTATGTTTATTGAAAATGTTGAGAAAATATAAGAATTCATTAATACATTGAATTGGTAATCTAAAGTTAATTTTAAAATTTACTAAGAGAAAATAACGAGGTAAATTCAAGCAAATCAAATTTAATTATGTAGCTAAAATCTCTCACAATCTCCTATTATCCTTTTTAAAATTATCTACTATAATTAAGCTTTAAAAAGTCTGAAATTATCTTTGACAAATCCAAGTAATAAGTACTCACATTCCAATATATTCGAATGTGATCACTGACAATTCAGAATTAAGTGGAGTGAATCAGTGGTTGAAGACTCTTATTAATTTGGCTATGTCATGGGTTCGAGACTCCATACCATCAAACACTTTTTGGTAAACATACTTTGATATACAGGCCATGGCAAGCCGTCACAGTCGAGCTTGTACGGGCCCGGACTAAAGCGGAGTCATAAGCTGTCTAGTAGGCTGAATATCACGGCCTAGCACAGGCTGTCTTGAACTCGGGCCCCGCTGGATCGTTTAGAGTATGGTCCGAGGCCGGGCTTTAGCTTTGGTTAAGCGAGCCGAGGCCGGACCAGGCCCGAGGCTAGCTGGCCTTTTATACACCTCTAATGGTCTTGAATACATTCCATTGTCAATACCCATGAAAATCGATAAGCATAACCGATTCCACCCAATGTAGTCAATCTCGGCCATCTCGGCGAGATATCGCCGATAATATCGGTTTCGGCTCTCAGTAGAGACAGAATTCACTATATCGCCGGAACGATATTCGGCCGGAAATCTCGGCCGAGATGGATCAAAACCGGTTAGCCGAGTTAGCCGAGTTTAGAAATTTTCGCACTTGCATATGTTACAGTATCCGGTATTTGTATAGAGAGGTGAGGAAGTTATTAGCCGATTATGGTTAGTTCCCATCAAAAAAAACAAAACAGTGGCGTTAGCTTTATCAGCAACAACAACTGAATAATTTCACTTGATTGAGGTATTACTAAGAGCATAACAACTGAAGATAAATTGCAATTGTGCGTTTAAAGCACGTTTAAATTGAAAACATAAGAAGAATTAAAGATGGAAAAAAATCACTAATACATACTCCCTCCGTTCCTAAATAATAGGTTGGTTATATAAATAGATGTTTCAAAAAAATAGGTTGGTTTCCTAATTGGGAAAGTCAAATGTTACTTTAGTTTTAAGGACCACTTTTCTTTTAACTTCTTTTGATAACAAGTTTCATGTGGACCATTTCACTTTACTTCGTTTGCCGACAAGTGTCGTGGGATTATTGTACAGGCAGTTATTGGTGGGATTACTGAGAGAGATGAAAAGAATCAAAACATCAGGTCGGTGGAAAGAAAAAAGACCGAAATGTTAAACACAGGGGTTGTGTCTTCTAATAGCTACCCTTCCCTTCTTAAGAAAATTGAATAGATGGACGTCATGCATATGGTTATCCTTGCACGTGGAGACCTCATGGTCTACAACCAAATGGACCTATACATATCTCTAAAATTAATAGTGGCCTAATGTAACTGGATGCGAGAGTTTTCTAGCTCCACATGATCCACTAACAACATTAGGATCAGTTGATGTGTGATGATGATTATTACTTGGTGGTATCTGGATTAAGAGAATTACTATAGATGATGATATATGTCATTAGTATTGAAACCGAGAATGAATACTTGTGTATTTTATGAAAATTATAATATAAAAATTATAGATATAAATTTTATCTTTTCCACTTCTTGAATCTTCCTGTCTTTGATGTGCGAAACAAATGTTTATCATAAAAATTCTAGATATAAATTTAGAACCGATATTGCACCGATATTTGAAACCGAAATCTCCCCGATACAATGTTGTACCAGTGTACCAGTCCCCGGGTGAGACAAACTGGTATCCGATATTAACTACATTGATTCCACCAATTTTTCTCGGCCTCAAAATCCCAGGTGAAAACAATTGAGCCAGCACATACAAATCTCTTCTCAATTAGTTATCGGTAATGCTCATGGAGATAATATGCGAATCTCTATTTCACACACAACTGACCAAATCAAAATCCCCAATTTATTACCAAAAAACAAAATCCCTAATCAAAATCATCTAAATCAAAATCATTACCAAACAAAAATCAAAAGCCCCAATGTCAACAATTCGAAATTCTCCCATTAATGGTTGATTACGCTACATAACAAACACCACCATAATCATTTTGTTATCCAATTCTTCATTTTTTCGTTCTCTAACTCAATCTATTAGGATCCATCTAAGTCTCCATCTTTCTCCTCTCAATCTGTAAGAACATACTTACTGCTATGGTATCATCTAGAAAAGATTTTTAACCTAATTTTCGATCCTGTTGATTTTCTTTAAGCTTTGAGTTCATCAATGTCGCAACTCAAAGCTATCATCATTGTGTTCTTCAGAGACGACTTTGATTCAGATCTCAAGATTTGTTTCATCATCAGATCTCGACATTCTTCAGAATTTTGATTCGTAGTTGAAGTGTTCTCTATCAGCGGTAATCTCTGATTTCAAATCAACTTCATCATCTTCAATTTGTTTTTCAAGAAATTTTATTTCGGATCCATTTTAGATTTCAAGATTTGTAATCTTTAATGGATAATCCAACTTCCAATTCGTTTTCTCGTGTACCTCTCAATCATCTCACTCATTTTGTGAATCTAAAACTCAAAAAAGACAATTTTATCACCTGGAAAAATCTGATGAATCTAATAATTCAAAAGTATAAGTTGATGAAATTTCTAGATGGATCATATGAATGTCCTGTTCAGTTTTCATGTAAAAGAAATTAAGAAAACGGTGTTGAGAATCCTCTTTATTCTGATTGGATGGACGAAGACTCATCTATCATAATGTGGATAAACTCGACTATCTCAGATTCTGTGATAGATTATTTCTCCAGATCTACTTCCTCTCATCAACTCTGGACAAGCATTGAAGACAGATTTGCTCGTGCATCATCAACACACTCCATTCAATTACGCACCAAGTTACTTTCACTTACTGAAGGTAACAAATCTGTACCTGCTTTGATGAATGAGATTAGTGGACTTTCATATCAACTTGCTGCAGCAGGAGAGGTAATATCAGATAAAGAACTAGTTGTTATCACTCTCAAATCTTTGAATTCGGATTATATACCATTTGCAACTGCAATGTGTCATCATAATCCTCCAGTTACTTGCATTGAATTGCACAATAATCTTCTCAGTGAAGAAGCATTTATAAGTGAGAGAATCAAGTATATTAAACAGGACTCAGAAACTAAAGCTTTTCTTGCACACAATACCGCAATGCTTATAGAGGATCCTATAATCACAGAGGAGGATTTAGAGCGCAGAGGATCTTACTGGACGATATCGAAATCCTAATATCTTCAATATCTCATACAAAGGATACACAATTGATGATGAACCGGTATGTCGGATATGCATTACCAAAGAGCATTTGGCAGATGTGTGTGATCAAAGGCTTAATTTCTCCTATAAAGGCCAATCTTAGTGATATGTTAGCAGCAACATACATTTTTGACACTGATGAGTGGATTGCAGATAGTGGTGCTAATTCACATATTTCTTCAACTTCAGAAGCAGTGCAGGAGCTTACTCATTATGATGGTTACGAGATGATTGAAAACACAAATGGAGAAGGTATGCCTATTACTCATATTGGATCTGCTAGTAAACATGTGCTTGAGCATTCTTTCTCTTTAAAAGACATTCTTTTAGTTCCACAATCATCTCACAACTTACTTTCAGTTCATAAATTTACAACTGATAACAATTGTTCAATAACTCTTGATTCACTTGGTTTTTCTGTGAAGGACTTGAACTCTGGGAAGACTCCCACATAAAAATGGACTATATCCTATCAAATTCAACAGTACCACTCATGCCTTATCATCCACCACCACTGAAAATGTTATCCTTCATAGAAGATTTGGACATCCTTCTTTTCAAACTTTTCAGAAAATGTGTAATCATCTACAACTCAAAAATGTAGCAAATAAAATCTTTTTTGGATGGATTGTAAAGTCTGTAGAAGTCAAAACTTCCATTTCAACTTTCAATTTCAAGTGTAAACAACCTTTAGAGTTGTTACATATGGATATTTGGGGTCCTTGTAGTGAACCTTATACATTTGTTGGAGCTTTCTATTATGCTAATATAGTGGATGATTACACCAAATATTGCTGGGTCTTTCCTTTATCCTCAAAAGCTAATTTTAAGCATGCTTTTCATTCTTTCGTCCATATTAATTGAAAAACTGTTGTCTCATTCTGTTATACTATTAGGACAGACAGTGGAGGTGAATTCATTAAAGAATTTCTCAGCCAATTCTGTATTCAACAAGGTATTACCCATGAAAAGACTTGTGTTCACACACGAGAACAAAATGGTGTTCTTTGAAACTAAATACAAGCATTTATTGGATGTCACTAGAACACTACTTTTTCAATATGGCTTATCATTCTCTTATTGGGTTGATGCACTTCTCACTGCAAATCATCTCATAAACAGATTGCCAACTTGAGCCATTAACTTCATCACTCCTTTTGAAATGCTTTTTAACGAAAACCGTTATGCTTTTCTCAAAGTTTTGGTTGTTCATGTTTTCCTTGGTTAAAACCTTATACCTCCACCAACCTAGAACCAAGAAGCAAGCACTAGTCTCAAAAAGGGTATAAATGCCTTGATCCTTCAACTGGTCATGTGTACATTTCAAGACATGTTACATTTGATGAACATTCATTTCCTTTTAAAGACTCTAGTTCTTCTGTTTTGCCCATTCCTTCCACTGCATCTAATTCTGAATTATCTCCCATATTGACTTCTATATCCTCTCAATCCATTGCTCCTTCTCCCTCAATTCCCAAGAATGCTCATAACATGGTTACTAGGAGTAAAAATGGCATAAGAACACTAAAGTCCTATTATATATGCTACTAAACATAAGCTACCATTAGCATTACTTGCTCACAATGTACCTGTACCTACTTGTATTACTACTGCTAACAAACTAAAGGTATGGAGAGTTGCTTTTGCAAATGAGTTCACAACATTACTACAAGCAGGTACATGATCTCTTGTTTATCCTTCTCCAGATCAACATTTGGTTGGTTGCAAGTGGGTTTTAGGGTGAAGCACAAAGCAGATGGCACATTTGACAAACATAAGGCCAGACTTGTTGCTAAGGGTTATCATCAACGGTATGGCATTGATTTTGAAGAGACATTTAGTCAGTGGGAAGACCTATAACTATCAGAATCATTCTCTCTATGGCAGTGCAGTTTGATTGGAAAATTCAACAATTGGATGTGAGCAATGCATTTCTTCATGGAGACTTGAAGGAAACAGTTTATATGACTCAGCCTCCATGTTTTATTGATCCTGACAAGCCACATCATATATGTTTACTCCACAAAGCCATATATGGCTTGAAGCAAGCCCCAGGGGCTTGGTATGAGAAATTAAGTACAACTCTCACTACTTAGAAGTTTGTGAATTCTACAACTGATCCTTCTCTATTTGTGCATCATGATGGAACTCAAATTACTGTGGCCCTCATCTATGTTGATGACATTCTCTGAACAGGTTCATCTTCAGCTTTCATCAAGGCAGTTATCTCTCATCTGCAAACTAAGTTTCCTATAAAAGATCTAGGAGATATTCATTACTTCTTAGGCCTTGAAGTCAAAAAGAAATTCGATACTTTGATGCTTTCCCAAACTAAATATGTTGTAGATTTACTTGAGAGATTTCATATGGAAGGTGCAAAGCCATGTGCTACTCCAATTGCAGTTTCAAAAGCTTTCCAAAGATGCTGGTGAATTGTTGACTGATCCATCTGAATATAGGTCTTTAGTTGGCTCAGTTCATTATCTAACATGGACTAGACCAGAACTTTCTTATGTTGTGAATCTGGTTTGTCAACATATGCAGCATCTAAGACTCCCTCATCTTCTAGCTGCCAAGAGGATTCTTAGATATGTTAAGGGCACTTTGGGATTTGGTCTGCAATTTTTCAAAGGTTCTTCCTTTCTCCTAGGATTTTCAGATGCGTGATTGGGCTGGTTGCATTGATGATAAGCGGTCTACTGGAGGTTACTGTGTCTATTTGGGATCCAATGTAGTGTCTTGGTCATCTAAGAAACAAAGTACAGTGGCCAAATCTAGCACTGAGGCTGAATATAGGACACTTGCACATAGTGCAGCTGAAATTGTCTGGATCTGCTATCTTCTTCAAGATCTTCACTTTCCTATATCAGGTATTCCTCAACTTGGTTGTGACAACATTAGTTCGATCTCTCTTGCCTCCAATCCTATGCTTCATTCCAAAATGAAACATGTGCATCTGGACTATCATTCCATAAGAGAATTAGTGCAGTCCAAAGCTCTAGATGTCTTTTATGTGAACACTTTGGACCAAATAGCTGATATCTTTACTAAACCACTACATGGTCCAAGATTTACTGCTCTTAGAAGCAAACTCAATGTGATTGAAGCTCCCATGGGTTTTAGGGGGGATATTGACAATACCAAGCTACTAGGCAAGTGGTGCGGGATAAGAATGAAGAAGTAGTGCAGGATAAGATTGACCAGCGCAATTCACATGTGTGATTGTCTCGTGTATTGACAAGAGTGTAAATTGTGTGAGCTACAAAATGACATCCTGTTCTATATAGACATATCTTTTATTGTAGTATTAATACTGAGTGAATATCAGTATTCAATGTAATGTTTTCTGAAACACTTCATTTAATGAAGATGAAATAAATCTGTAAGAACATACTTCTACTACTGAAGTGGTGCCGGATAATAATGAAGAAGTAGTGCAGGATAAGATTGACCAGCGCAATTCACATGTGTGATTGTCTCGTGTATTGACAGAGTGTAAATTGTGTGAGCTGTAAATGACAGCATGTTCTGTACGGACATATCTTTTCTTGTAGTATTAATACTGAGTGAATATCAGTATTCAATGTAATGTTTTCTGAAACACTTCATTTAATGAAGATGAAATAAATTTGTAAGAACATACTTCTACTAACAATCTCCACCACCACCAGAACCAGAGGAGAAGAAGAAGAAGTTGAGAGGAGAAGAAGAAGGAGGCGCATTACAACACGAGTTGTTGTTTTTAGGGTTATATGATTTATATGTGGGTAATGGGCAACAAAGTAATTTCCTCATTTTTTTCATCTCTTCTGGTGAGATTTTGACTTGGTTCCAACGAGATGGACAAGTTTAGGTGGATCCTGATGGAATTCAACGGAATTCGTAACAGTATGGGCATTAAATTAAGGTTGAAAAAATCGGGGTCATTTTCTTAATTAGCTTTCCCCACATGGGCATTTTTTTTTAATTCTCTTCTTTTAACACTGCGTATACGTTAAAGCTAGACATAACAGAAATAATAACTACTGTAATTTGAATGAATCGGGAGGAAATCAAAACTGATTCAGCATTGTTCCTCGAATTGAGCAGTATGGAGATGCATGAATTGCCCGTAGTTTCAAAGCCAAGACAGTTGAAAACAGATGGGCATATATATCCTTCTGACTTACGTGACATTGTGTTTATTTGCTTACTTGATATTTGTTGCCGTTGCAGGTTGATGAGTTCTATTCTGCTATTGGCAATCAAAATTTAAGGGAACTGGTTATTGCAAGCAAAATAGAGATTTCAGCGAAATTGGATACAATGGATGAACCCGAAGCTTTTTTTCAGTATAGAATTACAATGGAAATGACTGAGAAGGCCTTTTGATCAGTCTTATTCAATAAATAACGTCATGCCACGTAAAATCATGACACAGCATGCTACAACCAGCATCGGAACCTCTGGACCTGTTACAGCTAGCTTACAGGAATACGTAACAACAGCACCAAAAAGTAGAAGAATGTGGAGGTAACTAACACAAAATCAGTGACTATTTGCTTAAAATATTGTGGATGTAATTACTAGCACAGAGTTAACAAGTAATTTGATTTTCAAACTGAAAATAAAAGGAGAACTAGAACACAAAGTTACAGATTTTCATCTTGTTCAGCATATCACTGTTCTTCGTCTTCTACTTCTGCCTCTTTCAACCACTTTATAAAGTTCTGCGCCTTATTAACAAATACTCTATCAGATGCATCTGCGCCGTCTTTTTCAGACGCCCATAAGAGAATAGCCTCTTCATCCAGAATGTCCTTGTTGTACAGTTCATGCAAAATGTTCTCAAACATTGGAGCAAAATCTCTGGCAGAATCTGAGCACATCTCTTCAAACCTCATTATGCTTTCAATCTGCTCATCTGTGGAGTGTATGTAATGTCGCAAAAGATCCCTCCATGTTGTAATTATGCTGACTACATTTCTAAACAGTGCACCTTTGGTACCATATGGAGTTTGTAATGCCAATTTCATCACTGACGAAAAAACTGCCCCAGCACAATTCAATGGTGTCATATTGTACGCCAACCTCAGTGATGTCACTTCCGTCTTTACATCAACTAGGGCGTCACTTTCAAGAGCTGCCCTAAGGATAGTTTCTTGCACCTCTATATCAAAAACAAAACATCATCGTTATTGAAGTCGGATGTTTCATCATCACTTATTATTTCAGCTGCTGGAAGCACTTCTGGTTTTGGGATGGGGGTATCTGACCAAATATAATAACCACCTCTTGAAACACCAACCTCTGCAATGTCAGAAGATCTTGATGTCAACTCAGGCTCCTCATCACTGTCTTGGTTTGTTGGTTGGGGATATAAAGATACCTTTAAGTTAGCGGGTATTATAGGAGATTTTGCTCCAACTACGACCTTGAATGATAAAACTACACCAGGTTCTAAAACCACTCCTGATTTTATCACCACCCCATCACAAACAAAAGCATTGTTAAGCTGACAACCATTTTGAATCGTGACATTGTCCCAGATATAGGAATTCTGAATTTTTACGTTAGATCCGATACAACAACCTTTTCCAATTACTGAATTAGAGATCTTAGAAAAATCTCCAATGCTTGTCTCATTTCCAACGTAGGTGTCAGGACCAACGTGTGCAGAACTCGATATCTGTACGTCTGATCCTTTAAAAATTCCGTTACTTTCTTGTTTCATTGCACATTTTCTAGTAAACTGTACATCTGGCACAAACGGGTATGTCCACCGCTGAATTACGTCCTTGCTAATGGTATCATAGCTCTTCAAATCATCCACTCTAGCAGCATATCTACTTGGGTGAATTTCATAAGTAAAAAGTTTGTAGCGCATTACAATATCATCCAGCAATCCTTTGACAAGATGATGCCGCAGATGTTGGTAGTCAAAATTGTCAGCAAAAAGACTAAGCACTACTGGAGAGCAAATATCAATATGGCAATCCTCTTGCTCACTGTGCATATCAAGCTCAGGATTGTCAAGGAGCAATTCATTACCAGGAGTATACGTCTCCAAAAATGCATTCACGCCATAATGCAGAAGTTCTTTCGTATTACGATGAATCCCATAACCAACCAATCTGTACTAGTTTTGCTATTAGGATCAGCACCCAAAACCAACTTATCCTTACTAGTTTGGTCAGTCCTCGACGGTTTCGGTTTCTTAATGACCATAGTCATTATAGCATTACTGCATTTCTTCTTTCTGTCCCTATGCTCTTTTAATGCTTGTGTCAGATTCATATTAGTTACAATATCTCCACTTACAAGCACGAAATCGCCACGAATGACATCACATTGGTAAACGAACCTTAGAGCATCACCAACACTAACACAACCACGGTTTTCCAGAATTTCAACAGTGAATTCCGGTACAGACAACCATCCGGATTTTTCTAAATACTCAATAACTTGTTTGGAATGTGAACAGCAAACTACATATACTTCTTTAACATGTGATGATCTAAACCAAGCTAGCGTATAATCGATCATTGGGTTATGTACTAACGGGAAAAGTACCTTAGGTCGTTCCAAGGAAATTGGTTGGAATTTCTCTGCTGCGAAATCATCTGCTAACAAAACAGCTTGTAGTGGGAGGTGATATTCAGCTTCATCTGCATCAACTTTACTTGTATTAACTTGTTTTTTGTTTCCCATGTTGAGAGCCAGTAAAGAAAAGAGAACGATTAGTTTTCTACTGTGATTTTTTTTCTTTGCGTCTCAGATAATGGTGATGTTCTTCTATTTATAGGGAACAACCTAGAGAAAATTTGGAAATCGCATAGGATTCCTATTTTTAGGGCAAACGAAAAAAAAAGTATAATAAACCGAAACCGGATTCAGAATACTCTCCGGAAAAATGAAACTAGGCACGTCCTGATTACGTGGACAGTGCTGCAGTTACTTTCAGTTCTAGTTTTGTAAACAAAATAATTTATCACGTATGATGAATTATCAAAACTTAAAAATAATACTCCACTCTTGTCCTCCTTTTTTATCGTCCTAATTTCTACTTTAGTGCGTCCCATTTTTATCTCATCATTTCTACGTTTTTTATAGACATACTTTTCCCTTAAACTATCAAATATCTGCTTTATTTTTAATAATCATAAAATCATTTTTAATATCAAAATCTTAAATAATATCACCATATATAAGGAAATAAACTTACTTAATATTTTTTGTATTAATTATCATTCCTTTTTAAATAAAAACATTTATGGATAGTTATAAAATTCTAATAAAACTTCTATTTATTCTTACATAACCTTTTCATCCGTATTAATCTTACAAAATCTCAAATTTCCATGGTGAGTATATCTAAAGAGGAAATAATCTACAATTTCAAATTTCAAATTTTTCCCTCTCAAATAAAAATTCCATAGACTCTAAGTTTTAGTGCGGGAAACCAAAATCAAATGGAGGAAAAAAGATTTCTTAAATTGTGGATTCCATAATAAAAGCAATATAAATTTGATTTTATTTTCTTAAAATATTTCCTAAAATTATAATACTATCAAATTTAAGCTAATAATTTAGTTTTGGTAATAATATAACATTAAATTGGCTAGTCAAGGGCTAGTCAGTCATGATATTTTATAGGATTTCCTTAATATCTTGACAAATTCAAAGCGGACTCTTAATTTAGGAGGGAGTACTAAATTCTATTGAAATTACAATCAAAGAGTCACTACAAATTTCTCAAAATAAAACATAAATGTAAATTCCCGTTCCAAGACTAATAAGCAAAACCGAACACAAAAACAACTAGAGTCGCAGCTAAGACTAGGAAAAGACTGTTGGAAGAAAATTTAGATGCTGAAGAAGAAGTAGGCGTCATAGTATCAGCTCAGGCATCCCCTCCTGCAGCCTCGGTAGAAGAAGTAGGTGACATAGCTGGTGCCCCTGAATCTGAATCACATGATATGGCTCCATTTATGTCTGCTCCTTCATCATATGGCCATCCAAAACCGGGTATGATGAAATAGCCAAGACCAAAGGCCTGTGGTTCGGTCCTAAAAAGACCTAATATCTGATGAATTGGTAGCCATAATATCAACCTTGAGGCCGTTCCTACAGTCAACAGGATTGCCACTGATGAAATACTGGTGGCCTACTTTTGTTATCGGAACTTCGTCAAAGCCGGTGTTGTAGGTGGCGAGTGGAGACGTGGTATCACATGATTCAAAATCACAATAAGTGACTTCCATGACATTAGTAATGTCGGGATTATAAACGAATTCGAGACTGTCATCACCAACTAGAAACGCTGGTTGCGAGGCCCAATCAGTGTAATTATATCCAGACTGACCGGACCAACCACCAGCATTACCAACCTTCCAAAAAAAACCATTCACCATTAAAGGAGCCGCAATAACCAAAAGCACCAATGAAAACAACAACTTGCTGTTGAAACCCATGACTATACGAAATAAAGAAGAAGCTGAATTTTCGAGAGGAGAAAAGAGATTGTGTGTGAGGACTTAAGCATAGGCCATCAGGGGTATATATAGGGCTTGGTTCTGGGGATGACCTGTGATGCTCTAAACGGATTCAGATTTCTACTTCTGCTAGAAATTGGATCATAGAGCTTGGTTTTGCATTCACTATTCTAGTTGCAGTAGGAATCATTAGGATGATGATAAGCAAGGTGGTTTCGTATGTTAATATTGTTGCACTCTAAAACGGATAGTCAGAATTTCTAGTCATGCAAGGAATAAGAGGATCATAGAGCTTGGTTTTAGTATGACTTGGTGGTGTGCTCTAAAACGGAGAAAGGATTCAGAATACTCTTCTAAAATCAAACTAGGCACGTCCTTAATACGTGGATAATGTGGTGATCTGCCTGAGCTTGTTTGGTGACGGATATGGGAATAGGTTTGCAGTTGCTGCAGTGGAATTGCTCCCTGGAAATCTGGTGAACCGTCTCATAACCCTTATTCAGCAACCAAATGATAGAACTAGTTTGTCTGATTTATTTCTTGGTCTATGATCCGATAGTTTGTAAACCATCTGGCATGAGAAAAAAAAAATATACACCAAAAAAAAGTGTGAGAGCTCATATCTGCATCTGCACGTTCTTCAGAAAATCTGAATTTTTCGGGAACCCTATCCACATCGTGATTGTCATAAAGCAGTAAAAATAAATAGTGCCCTCACGCAGGATTGAACTGCGGACCTTCAGTTTACAAGACTGACGCTCTACCACTGAGCTATAAGGGCAGGCGATGATCATAAATTCCCCTCCTGTTGGGAAGAAAGAATCAACCTGGGGAATCCAAATAACAGGAAGCGTTCACGTAAGTTACCAGTATGCCGAGGAAGCCAAATGCAGTTATATGGAGTGCATTGTTTAAGCACATATTAAAGAAAAGATTCAATCACTTGAAAATTCATTCTGTGATTTGTATTTGCGGCACTTTCATATGCAGTTTACCTAACTTTACAGATTACAGTTACCAAGCACTTTTGTGCGGAAAACATCAACCGGGAACTGTGTACCATAAAAAAGTACATATGTTAATTTGCCGGTGTGAACCAATAATATAAGAAAAAGGGGCGTTACAGATGAGTAGTGTCCTTTTCCATGGCCAAGTTATCTTTGCTTTTAATATGAATGCATCGCAAAATGCAAAGTACTCGTATACAAGTTCTGTATATTAGCGGATCAGTTTGATGAAATGAACCCTGTCGAGAAGCTTTAGTTTTCTCATATTTTTGGTTGTCTATTTTCAAATACACTTCGAGTTCTTTGTTGAGGATAGAGAGTCGTTTATATATGATGGGTTTCTTGTCATCAGACTGCTATTTTAGGACACCCATGCATGCATGCATGCATCCTTTCCTTTTTTAATTCATTAATCAAAGGCATTCTGATATTTCCCCAAAACACAAGACAATCATGTGCTTTGGTAAGGTCTGTTTGATACTAGAGTTCCAAATCATCATCAGCTGACTGGATTGGGATTGTAGACAAAATAATATATCACAGATGATGAATTAAATTCCATTGAAATTTCAATCAAAGTGTCACTACAAATTTCTTAATACAACATAAATTAAAACTCCAGTTCCAACACTAATAAAAAAATCTGCTTCAAAAAAAAAACTACGGAGTAATAAATAAAACCTAACGGTAGGAACAACCAGAGCCGCAACCAAGACAAGAAGAAGACTGTTGGAACAAAATGTAGATGCAGAAGATGGAGGAGGCAAAGACCAAATAGGCGACATGTTAACAGTTTTGGCTTCCCCTCCTGCCTCGGTAGAAGTTGGTGACCAAGCTGCTGCCCCTCCGGACGATGATTTTGAATCACATGACATGGTTTGGTCTTCTCTAGGTTCCATGAAGGGTGTAGGTGCAAATAATCCATGGAGCCAGGTGGAACCATCCTGACTAAGGGCGCACCGGGCGAAACGAGTACTAGAAGCACTGAATCACCTCACTAGGCCTGGGCACGGGAAAAGAGGAACAGAGACGGCTCGAAAAGCCGTCATGAAGGGGAAAAAGCTCTGATGTGATGCTCGTCGAGTTCGAGGGCAATAAATGCACTGACAAGGTTGGTAAGGAGATGAGAGAAGCTCGGCCAAAACAAGACTCGGCCAAGCATATGAAGAGCGATGCCGATCGTACCCACCCAACGGACGACATCGGGCGATGACACCACTCGGCCAAATGACTCGGCTTGATAAAAGGTAGAGATCGACCGAGGCACCAGCAAGACACCCGAGAAGAACATCCAGGAAGCTATACCAGGCTCAACACTGTAATATTGGTGTATCACCGCCTGTAGCTATAAATAGGGATCGTGTAGGAAGGAAGAGGGAGGGGGAGAGAGGAGAGTTGTATGAAACATTAGTGAGTATTATTGTGTGTTAGATCCTTGTAACCTTGTGTGAAGTAATAAGATCATCCCTTAACCCCCGTGGACGTAGGTAATCATGCCGAACCACGTAAATCTTGTGTTCTTTGATGTCTATGTTTGTTTGCTCCTTATCATATTTCACTCGGATGTAGTGGTAGGATTTTCTACATCTACATTAAGCGCCGGCCCTAAGGGAACATATAACATCTTCGGATACCTTGAAATCGGTTACCAAAGAGGAAAATCCAAGCTCCTAAGTCACCTTGTGTGCTAGTTGACGCTAAGAGAGAAACTCTTTTGGTTTTTTATCTTTGTTTTCCTAGCAAAATCTTATCGAGTTTGATATAGGTTCGCTTTGTGTTCTTGTTTATTATCTTTGTTTTCCTAGCAAAATCTTATCGAGTTTGATATAGGTTCGCTTTGTGTTCTTGTTTATTATCTTTGTTTTCCTAGCAAAACATGTCTTTCGTTTAACCAAAGTCGTCAAGACTATTTCATTAAGCTAGGCTATTAGCTTAAAACACCTTAGCGAGTTATTGGAAGATCCGTGAGCTCCCGAAATAACATCTTTCGATGTTGGTAGAAGCTAGAAGGAAATCCCATATCGCTGGCCGTCATCTATCGTTTCAAACCTCGTTAAAGAGAGATTCAACAGCTCCTATCAACATCTATTGAGGATAGTTGAAGCTAAGTGAAAGACTCTAACGGTCGTAACGCATAGGTTGCTAGACTAATCATCTAATGATCACTTCCATGATTTAAGGATAGATATCGTTACATTTGTCCCCATTTACGTTTGTCTTCATTTACTCGTTTCGCCGTTTAAACCCTTCTTTTTAGCAAATTGAACAGAGCACGATGATGGTGGAAGCAAGACTAGCTCAGGATCATTGAGTCTAGTTTTCGGAAACTATGGCTGGAAGGATTATAGTGAGCGGCTCGTTAGGGGAGTCTCATTTTGATCCTACACTAGAAGCCTCACAGTATCAGTAGAAAACTGTATGAATCCTACGGCTCAACCGTCCCCAGGGAATTCCGGCAACCTGTATAGGAAGGTCATCAGCACAGCGGCTGTTGAGGGGAGCTGTTGATCGCGGTCGTAAGCGTCAAAAATAAATTACACTTTCTTACTACTCAAAATATAAATATAGCAAGGGCAAGAAAGGATCGATCCCACAGAGAGGTCTAGGTTGTCAAATTGTTTCGGTTCCCTATAAATAACACCGGTAGTTTTGTGATTATAATAAACTAAATAAAAACAAATAAAGAAATAAGCAAACAAATCAAATCAAGGATGAGAAGATATTGGTCATGGATTTCGTTTTCATTCACTAACATGCTTTTCACAATAACTAGAATTGATATTTAATCTCAACTTTTATCAAAGGCCCTAGAATACCTTGATCGCAAGTATATCCATAAATCTCCTCATGTCATCAACAAACACATTAAAAGATGCGAACATGAATTCTATCTAAAGGAACAACCTAACGTGTAAAAGCACTAATCAAGTTTAATTCCCTAGATGCATTAAGTTCTATGAAATCAGGCTAATCAAAGCAATTGAGCGTGGAAAGCGCACTAATTCAATTTAACAAAGGTTACGATTCACATATGATCATAAGAATATATCACTACAAACTATAATCATATTATGCTACTTGTATTCAAGGAATATCACTTTTACGTATAATAAACCCTAAACTAGCAATAGATGTGATTAGAAGTTCTACCAATTTGCAACTTGACAAAACAATCAATCAATCATAAAACAATATTTTCAGAGAATTGTAAGCGATAAATATGAGACAAAACTAATATATTGAATCAAAGAATCATGCTTTGTGAAATCCAACTATTCCATAACCAATAATAAACTTAGGTACTCATATTCAAGGAGTTCATCACAAGAAGAAAGAGAAATTTCATGTTTCTAAACCTAGAACAAAGTAGAAGAAAAAGAATAGATTATTTTTTGCCTAGGCTTCCCTATATATAGAGTTTTGTAACCTCCTCTTTAAGAAAACTAGGAAACCTAGTAAAATTAGGAAAGTGCACTCCTTAAAATTGTGTCCCGTGCATCAAATCCCGGACGAAGTAACTTGCCAAACTCTGGCCAAATATCATCTAAACTCCAGTAGGAACTCACGTCAAGCTCTGCTCATGAGAAGTGGTTGCAATCGGCTTACTGAGGCCCGTAGGTGGTAAATGTCCAGCCCACCTAGATTCATTCAACTGTCAGTTCCATAGAACTGACAATATACCCTTAAGTCTTCCCTACCGTGAAAAATACTACGGCCATCACCAGCTCGAACTAACCACAGTAACATACATCCCTGTATTCTTTTCAAACTCCTCCATCCATCGCGACAACCACCGGTCTTCATTGTTACTGGCAAGAGCCACCAAAAGGAACCCCATCTTCCTATCTCAGATAATGGCAGCAATAATCTTTCCATGCTCAACTCGTACTTAGCTGCAGACTCCATTCTCAAGATTCTCCCTCGGTCTTTTCAGCATAACTACATCTCGTCAACCAACCATCAGCGATTAATGGCGACGGTCCATAAACTCGATCTAAGCTCATTATACTCCCGTCCATTCTACATATTTCCATCGAGCCATCATCACAGCAAACTTCATTCTCCATCAATCACCACTGCCGATAATGAATGGCAGCAGCATCACCGATTATCATCATCACAGCTTCAACCACAAAAACATCCATCTCGCTGTAACAAGGCCCCTGCCTTCTTCTCTACCATCATTAAACCATCGCCGACATCATTAACCACCCGATCCATCCACCGGCAGACAAGTTCAACTCCATCGACAGCTACAGAATCATCACCATCCAACCAACGGAAACAACCATCTCTATCCCCTGAGTTTAACCTCGACTTCAGTTCTCCTCCTACATCATCGCTGCCATCAATCTCGACTGTTGATAATCTATGGCAGCGATTGTCATTCTTTCTTCCTATTATTCCTCAAAGGTTTTCTCTATCTCGTCCACGACATCATCATCACCATTGCGGCTTCAATGGCCAATGGTAGAACCGACTTCAATGATTTCTCTATCTCATTACTTCCCGGTGCCATCAATGGCGAGAACCCATACTCAACTCGGTTCACCTCGACCATCTTCGACATCAGAGAATCAATGGCGGCTTAGCGAATCTGACTTCATTGATCGGCAACATCCAAACTCCTCATATCTAGCTCCATGGCAGCACCTTCTTCATCAGAGCACCATCAAGCTGCCATTACGCCAAGCCTCATTCAATCACGTTCGATGGCGACAAACTCCTGAACCTTCTTGTTTCATCACAATGACTAGCGAGTTCAAGCTCCGTCATCTACGCTAACGACATCGATCGCGAATACTCGAGACTCGACTTATTTGTATGCCGCTCGAGTTTCCATCGACAACGATCAGCAACACCCTTTATCATCTCTGTTTCTTTGAAGCTCTCAAGTCTCATCACGATCCATCATCATCTACTGCCGATAATGGCAGCAACCAATTTTTCAATCAGAGACTCCATCACTGTCATTTTCCCTTAGTTCCGTCGTGCTCGAACAATCTACCACGTCAAACCTACGAGTTTCAAACTCGTCATCTCTGCCATCTCGATAACCACAGCAACAACACCAGTCGGAAGAAAGTTGAGCGCCGTACTGTCGTGCACATGACAAAGAAGGTAATGGTGGCCCTGAGAAGAAAACCAAGTGCCTTTAGCAGTGTTTGAATTATGGTTTCCCCCTAAGTAGAAGACCTGACTCCCCTTAGCAGTTCCTTTGAAAATGGCAGTCCCTTAACAAACGAGGGGATGTCAATAGTCGTGGCCCTACAAAATGACCATTGTGCCCTTTTTGGTCTTCCAAGTCCTTTTGCTCGTAACTTCTTCATACGAACTCAGAATGACTCCGTTCTTTCGCCACTGACTTCGTCTTCTCGTCCTCTACAAAATGATGACTAGAAATACTCCATTTGAACGAGTTCCACTGGGTTTTGGCCCTTCTTCACTTGTGACTTCACTTTTGTAGCCATTTCCACATCTTTTTGCTCCAAATGACTCCATTGCACCTAATAAACTCAAAAACGAACATAAGATACATAATTCACACGAAAAATAGCAAAGAAAGCATAAACTCTAGATAGTAAATACGGTGTATTCTACACCTATCAAATTCCCCCACACTTAGACTTTGCTAGTCCTCGAGCAAATCAAACAAAACAATTCTAAAACATACATACAACTCCGTGACGTCGAGGCTACGGTTAATTTTAACATAAATAACAAGCCTTTAAACCCCTAGGTGTCCCTAGTGGGCCAGTTATAGTCTCGTGAAGGTTTACTAGAGATATACCTACAAAACCTATATTTCCAACTCCGTCTATTTGTGACAAATCAATGAACGAATCCAAATTGACTACGGGAGGAGGTACCTTGCAAATTCAATTGATATATTAGTAAATAAACTCTAATTAGATAGTCGAAACAAGCCACAATACTCGGAAACTAACAAACCACAATCACAATGAAAAGATTAAGAAGATGGATATAGATGTAGATGTTGGCGAATATTCACAAGTGTTCGATGTTTCCCATATCTGTCTGAAGGTCACTGCTAAGATGAACCTAATCCTATTAGATTGAGCTACTGGTGCTGAATGCTACATCAAATCAATTGGCATATACAAGGGAACCAGAAGTGACTTTATTCAACACAATAATAATTTCTTCTTTTTTTTTTTTTATATGATTGGATCAAAAATGGATCCAATTTCTCTTTTTTTTTTTTTTAGACGGCATGATTAGATCTTTTGGATCAAGCGCATGCTTCTTGTCCGCAAGTACATGATAGTTGCCTTGGATCCTGCATTCCCAACGCTTGTTTAGGCGACGGAGACGGGGGACTACGTTTCACACATCTTGCTATTCCCAAGTGTCTTTTTATTCCGTTTTGGTCTAATTGGTCGGTCTCCTTTTTTTTTTTTTTATATTTTTCATTTTTTTCATATATTTTTTTCATTTTTGTTTTTTTCTAGTAACTCAATCACTCTATTTCATCCTAGCAGTAATAACACGTCGATGTTTAGTGACCCACCAAAGCACTTAGAGAACAATAGATAAATATGGAAAAAATAAAAATAGAATGTGATATGGTGATATTCCGAGATATGGTAACAACTATCATGTTAATTTGTGATTTCTGAGCTATATTCGTCCCTTTTAGTTAATTAGTTCCTCAACTCCTGCATTCAAAATGGTTCCATCCACTAATGGTGTCATCCTAAAGGCACAAGTTCTAGATTTCGGAGTTCAAAAAGCACATTTTTTTTTTTTTTTTTTTTTTTTTTTTTTTTTTTTTTATACATTAAGCAAACTAAAACATATAAATGCTCCCCCCACACTTAAACTTTACATTGTCCTCAATGTAAAATTGAATCGTCAAAGAAGGTTCAAGGTGGGAAATTCCCGCAAATGATATGCAAAAACAAGAAAATAAAGATAAAAGCAAATGCATAAAAATAAAAAGATAAGGATAAAGATACAAAACTGGTGGGTTGCCTCCCACTTAGCGCTTGTTTTAAAGTCGTCAGCCCGACTATCTCCTTGCAAGATTCATTCCCCATACACCAATAATCTGAAAAGTTGGGGATCCGTCCATAGAACTTTTTGCAAACACTAGCTTCACACAAATATTAGTAACATAAAGCAAAAGTGAAGCTATGAACCGATAAAAGCTTCCCCCACACTTATTCTTGTCCATACTTGGAAGTGCATAAAGAATATATGAGTCGGGTACTTCCACGGTTTCTTGGTCCAAAACACTGCATAGTATGAGAATCAAGTATCTCTAATGGCGGATATCGAGATATAAAATCATTCAACAATATTTTTGAAGCACATAAATTCAAACCAATAAGAGGTAAAGGAGAAGAAACAATAGGCAAAGGGTTAGATAAACCTTGCACAATCTCTTGTATTACGGAATCCTCTTCATCCTTGAAAAACTCAAGTGAATTATTCACCTCTTGTATATCATGGTCCTCTATCAAACCTTGCAACCATTCTTCGTCCGTTTACGCCTTAACAAAGTCTCGACATAAACATCATCATTACAATCATTTGCAAGCTCAATTGGGTCTTCCACAATATTGGTCATAACGGTCTCATTCTCAACATATTCCACTTTTTTGTTGTAAGGCACATACTCTTTGCGGATCCAAATTTTATTATAAGAAACTTTTTTAGAACACTCGAAAATGCATCATCCTCAAGCTCCACCCTTTGAATAGGCTCTTGATCATTATTAAGATCAATGCTTGAGTAATCTACACAAGTGTCGACATATTCCTCTTCGTCTTCATCTTGATCCCAAAAGACTCCTCGGAGATGTCACCATGAGTTGTTTCAAGCAATGTATCATAATCACCGTCACTATCATAGTCAACATAAGATTGGTCCTCGCTGAATTTAGTGTTGCTAATCTCAAACTCATCCTTTTGAATAGGTGAATGATCATTATTACGATCAAGAGTTGAGTTAACTACACAATTATCCACGAAAGTGCCCAAAGTTAAGCCTTTTTCAACATTAGCATCAATCAAATATTCATCACAAACCATATGCACATAAGAATTATCCATATCTTCCTTGCATTGATCAATGCCTCTTCGCAAGCTAGCAATACCTTCACGAAGTTCTTGGAGTTGCTCGTTTGTAGTCTCTTTAGCTTTTTGAAATTCCTCTTGTAAAAAGTTAGAAACTTTATCTATAAAATTAGAGACTTTTTGTTCACAAGCATAAGAATCCTCCCATCCTTGTTGTTGTTCACACACATACCCGCCATAAGGTTGTTGAGGAAAACCATAGGGTTCCATGGAATATTGGTCATAACCAATGAATTGGTTTTGATTATACCCATGGAATTGGTAGTTGTCGAATTGTTGAGGTTGAAACCCGTATTGATTGCTCCAATATGCTCCTTCCATGAGAAACAAGCACACGAAATAAAATTCTCAAACCAAGGTTAAAACCCAGAAAATAAGAAAAAATAAAACAAAAACTAAAAACAAAATAAAAAACCAAAAACAATTAACAACCGCGCCTCCCCCACGGCGCCAAATTGACCGGTTGTCGGTAGACACAAATATAATTGATATTTAATCTCAACTTTTATCAAAGGCCCTAGAATACCTTGATCGCAAGTATATCCATAAATCTCCTCATGTCATCAACAAACACATTAAAAGATGCGAATATGAATTCTATCTAAAGGAACAACTTAACGTGTAAAAGCACTAATCAAGTTTAATTCCTAGATGCATTAAGTTCTATGAAATCGAGGCTAATCAAAGCAATTGAGCGTGGAAAGCGCACTAATTCAATTTAACAAGGTTACGATTCACATATGATCATAAGAATATATCACTACAAACTATAATCATATTATGCTACTTGTATTCAAGGAATATCACTTTTACGTATAATAAACCCTAAACTAGCAATAGATGTGATTAGAAGTTCTACCAATTTGCAACTTGACAAACAATCAATCAATCATAAAACAATATTTTCAGAGAATTGTAAACGATAAATATGAGACAAAACTAATATATTGAATCAAAGAATCATGCTTTGTGAAATCCAACTATTCCATAACCAATAATAAACTTAGGTACTCATATTCAAGGAGTTCATCACGGAAGAAGAAAGAGAAATTTCATGTTTCTAAACCTAGAATAATGTAGAGGAAAAAGAATAGATTATTTTTTGCCTAGGCTTCCCTATATATAGAGTTTTGTAACCTCCTCTTTAAGAAAACTAGGAAACCTAGTAAAATTAGGAAAGTGCACTCCTTAAAATTGTGTCCGTGCATCAAATCCCGGACAGTAACTTGCCAAACTCTGGCCAAATATCATCTAAACTCCGGTAGGAACTCACGTCCAAGCTCTGCTCATGAGAAGTGGTTGCAATCGGCTTACGAGGCCCACGTAGGTGGTAAATGTCCAGCCCACCTAGATTCATTCAGCTGTCGGTTCCATAGAGGCGACAATATACTATAAGTCTTCCCTACTAGTGAAAAATACTACGGCCATCACCAGCTCGAACTAACCACATAACATACATCCTGTATTCTTTTCAAACTCCTCCATCCATCGCAACAACCACCGAGTCTTCATCATTCTGGAAAGAACCACTAACGGGAACCCCATCTTCCTATCTCAGATAATGGCAGCAATAATCTTTCCATGCTCAACTCGTACTTAGCTGCAGACTCCATTCTCAAGATTCTCCCTCGGTCTTTTCAGCACAACTACATCTCGTCAGCCAACCATCACTGATTAATGGCAGCAGTCCCGTAAACTCGATCTAAGCTCATTATACTCCCGTCCATTCTCCATATTTCCATCGAGCCATCATCACAGCAAACTTCATTCTCCATCAATCACCACTGCCGATAATGAATGGCAGCAGCATCACCGATTATCATCATCACAGCTTCAACCACAAAAACATCCATCTCGCTGTAACAAGGCCCCTGCCTTCTTCTCTACCATCATTAAACCATCGCCAGCATCATTAACCACCGATCCATCCACCGGCAGCAGCAAATTCCAACTCCATCGACAGCTACAGAATCATCACCATCCAACCAACGGAAACAACCATCTCTATCCCACAGAGTTTAACCTCGACTTGTTCTCCTCCTACATCATGTTTGCCATCAATCTCATTGTTGATAATCTATGGCGGCGATTGTCATTCTTTCTTCCTATTATTCCTCAAGGTTTTCTCTATCTAGTCCACGACATCATCATCACCATTGCAGCTTCAATGGCCAATGGTAGAACCCGGCTTCAATGATTTCTCTATCTCATTACTTCGATGCCATCAATGGCGAACCCGACTCAACTCGGTTCACCTCGACCATCTTCGACATCACCAGGGAATCAATGGCGGGGCGAATCTTTGCTTCATTGATCAGCAACATCCAAACTCCTCATATCTAGCTCCATGGCAGCACCTTCTTCATCCGAGCACCATCAACTGCCATTACTGCCAAGCCTCATTCACTCACGTTCGATGGCGGCAAACTCCACTGAACCTTCTTGTTTCATCACGTGACTAGCGATTCAAGCTCCGTCCGTCTCTGCATATGACATCGATCGCGAATACTCGAGACTCGACTTATTTGTATGCCGGCTCGAGTTTCCATCGACAGCGATCAGCAACACCCTTTATCATCTCTGTTTTCTTTGAAGATCTCAAGTCTCATCACGATCCATCATCATCTGCCGATAATGGCGACAACCAATTTTCAATCACAGAGACTCCATCCATCATTTTCCCTTAGTTCCATTGTGCTCGAACAATCTACCACGTCAAACCTCGAGTTTCAAACTTCGTCATCTCTGCCATCTCGATCACCCACAGCAACAACACCCGATCGGAAGAAAGTTGGCGGCCAGACTGTCGTGCACATGACAAAGAAGGTAATGGTGGCCCTGAGAAGAAAACCAAGTGCCTTTAGCAGTGTTTGAATTATGGTTTCCCCCTAAGTAGAAGACCTGACTCCCCTTAGCAGTTCCTTTGGAAATGGCAGTCCCTTAACAAACGAGGGGATGTCAATAGTCGTGGCCCTACAAAATGACCATTGTGCCCTTTTTGGTCTTCCAAGTCCTTTTGCTCGTAACTTCTTCATACGAACTCGGAATGACTCCGTTCTTTCGCCAGCGACTTAGTCTTCTCGTCCTCTACAAAATGATGACTAGAAATACTCCATTTGAGCGAGTTCCACTGGGTCTTTGGCCCTTCTTCACTTGTGACTTCACTTTTGTAGCCATTTCCACATCTTTTTGCTCCAAATGACTCCATTGCACCTAATAAACTCAAAAACGAACATAAGATACATAATTCACACGAAAAATAGCAAAGAAAGCATAAACTCTAGATAGTAAATACGGTGTATTCTACACCTATCAGCTGTCATTACTATCCATCGTCGCCAAGAAAGAAATCTTCCGATTTAACGTACGGGTGATTAATGACTTCTGGCGCTAGGGATGTTAGGACAAGTAGTAATTAATGCATAGGGAAAGTACAGAAGCGATGTGTCGACACAACTTTTCAAAGGTTGTCGCTTTCGGCCAAAACAATTTGTTGTTGAGACCAACACGCTAGCGTAAATGGAAGTGTACTATAAGAACTTTTCCCGCCTTGCAACTGGAACTGCGTACTCTATCCTTAACCTTTTGAGCGATTCGAAGTAAGTGTTGTGTTTCTGGCGACGTAGTACGAACGGGCGGGCGGCGGCAGAGAGCGAACGATATCGAAGAAAATGGCGAGCACCTCCGGGACAGTAGGATCTGGCAACCGATTCACGGCGGGATCTAGTGCGCAAGAAGGACTCACGGACTCCAGGCACGGCGATCATCGGCCAAACAACCGGGGCGGGACTCGGGCATTAATCAAAGGCATGACTACGTCGACGAGGAGGTCGATTTAGGCCGAGCACGATCTCCCACAGGATGTTGAGGATTAACCCGAGCCGGATGGGGCGAGGAATGAGGACAACATGGAAGATGGAAGAACTGCATCGGATACCGGAGGAGGAGGAGGAAGTGCGAGACGGTACGGGAGGAACGAGGGAGAGAAAGACAACCGATAGAGTACCAGCGAGATCTAGAATGAGAAGGTGAGAGGCTTAGGCAGTACATTTGCAAGGGCGACCACAAGCGGGACATCCCTCTTGCTTGCGGCCGAGCCATCCAGTAGCTCCGATCGTCCCCCTGTCGTTCTCACTCTGAGACCTCCAAGCTGCACCCCCTAACATAACGGGACACCAAGTGAATGGCCACTCTAGCCATGAAAGCACCCGGCCCAATGTTACTCGCTATATTGGCAAGCCAAAGAAGGCAAAGAAGACCTAATGAGAGAGCTGCAAAAGGAGAAACCTAGCTTTAGAACATGAAAACTACCAACTCCCGTAACGGGAGAATGGGGTCGAGAGGATCATTGAGCCGGGGCGCTTCAAGCAATCACACTCAGTCGAGGAACACCCCACCCCCTCCCAAGCCGAGAACACATGCCCAGGCCCTAATCGGTAGAGAGAAGGGTATGGGCAGTAGAGATTCTTCGACCGAGGAAGAAGCGACCAATGAAAGCACGGACGCGACAACCAAACAAAAAATCGAGCGACTCGACGAGATGGTCAAAAAAGCGGCCCAGGAGACAACGAGGACGATAAGTTAGTAAAAGTAATCAGAAGCCAGAACACACCGTTTACCGAGGGGTGGATCGGGACTCCGTTCCCACCTAAGTGTACATTGCCGATCTTCCCATCTAGGTTTGTGACGGCACGAGCGATGCGGAGAGCACATCAAAATGTACGGCATGTCCTTATTACTGTGGAAGAATCATGATGTGGTTATGTGCAAATTTTTCCAACAGTGCGGATGGCGGCGAAGAGTTGGTTCTACACCTTGCCCGATGAATCCGTGGGAGCTATGCAGTCCTGGTAGAAACCTTCCTTGAAACTTACATGCATAACAGTATAGCTCGGCCCAGAGTCGATAAGTTGTTCACCCTGGCACGAAGACTCAGGGAGCCGTTGCGCTCTTTAACGGACGGATAGAAAGTTGTACGGACATCGAGAAACGGCCGGTCGACCAACGGATATTCGGTTTCGAGAATTCATTAAGGAAGTCGGATCCCATCACGGGTAGCAATGTACGAGAATCCTAAGACACTAAGAGATCCGGAAGATGCAAAGGCACTACATCGCCCAGAGGAGATTCAGGAAGGAGCGCAAGATAGAGGAATACAAGAGACAAGCGCCACAGTAGAGGCCACCCCGCGAGAAGCCACGAAGCGATCTGAGAAAAGGCCGGGCACCCAGCATCAGGGGGAAAACAAAAAAGTTTGGGTCGAGAAAGGAAAGAAGCCTCGCCACGAGCCAAGGTCTTATACTCCATTAAATGCACCATTAGAAGAGATATTCAAGGAAGTCGAAAAGAGGAATGATATCCGATATCCCAAGACTCGGGGATTCAGTTCGACGGAACAAAGAACCACCCGGAGTTCTGCCATTATCACCAGTTCCGCGGCCATTCGACTAACGATTGTAGGAAAGTGAAAGACATCGTCCGCACCTAATCAAGATGGATATTTACGGCATTTCGTCAAGACATCGGCATGACACACTGCTCAAACCGACGTCCCGGTGCACCAAATAAGAATTAATCGCAGCACCCAGTTCGCACAGCAACACCATATCGCACTCGGCAACTCGAGTACGACTTGGGAACTGGTATCACCTCGAGAATTCATAAAAGGGATCGATCGGGCAAAGAAATCCTCGGTGTGGCCAAGACCACTGCCCATGGAACCATGGATGATGCGGCCGATCACCTTCTCGGCGAAAGACGTCCCATTGAACGGCCAAGCACACGGGGATCCCTTAGTAATAACTCTGTTGATCGAGAATGGGCGTCCGTAGGATATTAATGGACGACGACAGCTCGGTCGAAGTCTGTTCTATGACACTTTCAAGAGGATGGAATTGTCGATGACATCTGATCCCATCAACCTATCGAATTCTGACGGCTTCAACGATGCGGTGACGGTACCAAAGGTAGAAGTCACCCTCAGGAGTCTCAGATGGAGAGGGATTCCTTGACACACTCACCACCTTTTGCGTGGTCGATGTTGTGTCACCATGGAGCGATTACAGGTCGGCCACGGCTTGCGGGGAATTAAAGCGCCTCGGCCTATCATCAAAGATTGCGGTTCCCATCTTATCGAGGAGTGGTAGAGGTGCTAGGCGACCCCGGGCGGAGGCGGTGTGTGCGGATAGGCGTCCGGCGAGAATAAGGAGGCGGTCAAGGAAACGACAAGAGAAGAACAAGTCTAAGGAACTAAAGGCGAGAGAGGAGCTGGAAAAGGTAATGTCACAAAGCCATCGCTACCTTTGAAGCCGGCGACAAAGAGACCTTATAACAATCCACGGGAGACGATAACAATCGGCGAACAAAGCAAAATTTCTCGGCCTAGAACCAACCCGACAAGTCAATCTGGGCACAGGGAGGAGCCAAGATTAGTGAGAATAGGGTCTCTCCTAACAAGCGAACAATCTCGGCGGTTGATAACTCTTTTGAAGGAGCACATGGATATATTTGCTTGGCAAATGCACGACATGGAAGGAATTGACCCCGAAGTGCATTCGCACCACTGCGGATAGACCCCAAGTTCAAACCTATCGGACAAAGATGAGAAGAATCGCACCGAGTTACAACCGGCGGTGGAGCGGGAAAAGAAGTTGTGCGCGGCAGAATCATCAGAAAAGCCCAATACCCACAATGGATATCTAATATGGTGATAGTCCCCAAAAGGAATGGGGCGTTCGAATCTGCATCGACTACGGTGACTTGAACAAAGCATGCCCAAAGGACAGACTTCCCTCTCCCCAGCATCGATCAGCTAGTGGAATCCATTGTCGGGTATAAGGCGATAACGCTCATTGACGGATACTCGGGATATAATCAAATACCTCGGCCCCAGAAGATCAAGAGCATACATCCTTCTTCACACCAAGAGGATTGTGTTGCTACACCAAAATGCCATTTGGATTAAGAAATGCGGGCGCCACCTATCGAGAGGTTGGTGGAAGACATGTTCGAAGATAAACTACACGACACCATTGAGGTGTATGTGGACGACATGTTGGTCAAAAGCAAGGTGGCCGGCAACCACATCGGCGACCTCGAGGCATATTTCAAACCATGAGGAGATACAAGATGAGGAGTAAATCCGGCCAAGTGCACTTTTTGGGTCACCTCGAGCAAGTTTTTAGGATACATAATCACCGACAATGGAATTGAAGCCGAGCCGGATAAAATCGGAAGCCGTCGTGGAAATGCCATCCTTTATGTGATCAAAGACGTGCAACGATTGAATGGGAACTTAGCGGCCTTAGGGCGATTCATCTCTCGGTCGTCCGACAAGTGCAAGGACTTCTTCGGGATATTACGAAAAGGAGAAAAGTTTAAGTGGACCGAGGAGTGTGAAGAAGCATTTCAAAAAATCAAGCAACATCTCGCGAGTCTGCCGGTTATTACGAGAGACCGGGCAGGGACATACTAACACTATATCTTGGGGCAGGGTCACGCCATTAGCGCCGTACTAGTCAAGAACGCGGGAGGAAGAAAAGCCGGTGTATTTCATAAGCAAGACCATGAATCCAGCGAGAAAGGAACTACACCGAGGATCGAAGCAACTAATATTAGCATTGGTGTTTGCAACACGAAGCTCGAACGTATTTCCAAACCCACAAGATTCGGGTGCTTACAAAGTCCTCCATAGAGTCGGTGCTCGACAATGCGGCCAGTCGGGACGGATCTCTAAGTGGAGTGCGTAAATAAAGCAGATTCGACATTGTTTACGAAATGAGAACAGCGGTAAAAGCACAAGCGATGGCGATTTCTGGCGAGACTTCCCCTCGGCGAAGGCGAAGTAGAACATACCGGAATGGAGGAAGACCAAGAAGACCAGTCAGACCTGCTCGAGTCATGCGGCCCGACACGATGGGAGGTTTTCATGGATGGGTCATCCAATAAAGATGGATCGGGTTTGGGATTGGTCTTCCCACGCCAAAAGGGAAAAAAGATGGTCCTCCTTTAGGATCGAGTTTAAAGCAACTAACAATGTCCAGGAATACGGCGGTGGTACATGCTTTGCGCTTGATAGTGGAGATGGGAATCCAGAGGTACGGCTTACGAGCGACTCCCGGCTAGTTTGTCCAGACAAATTAGCGGGCAATACGCCATACATGACCCTCTGCTACGAAATCTTGGGAGCTCGTCCAATTCTACATCGGCCCGGATCACGGCATCAAGTTTCGTCATATATGTAGAAAGGACAATCGCCACTCGGACGCCCTGGCATACATTGCTTCCATGTTGACAGATTCAAGCGTCGAAGGCATCGAGTTATGAGGTCTTAATGCCTTGATGCCCGAGACCATGGATATCGGGCGCACGTGTCGCGGCAACCACTCTTGATCAATATCGGGTGATGATTGGAGGAAGCGATTCACGAATACCTCGAAGCAGGGAAGTTTCCCAAGGCGACCGAGATCAACAAGATCAAGAGCAAAGCCGCTACGTACGAACTTAGAGACGGCACCCTATACTCAAAGTCATACCTGGGGCCATTGCTAAGATGCACGAGTAAAGAGGAGGGCACACGATCCTCAGACGAAGCTGCACTATGGGGCTGCGGGAAACCCACAGCTCGGGTCGTAGCCTAGCGGCACGAGCTAAAACCATGGGATACTACGGCCGTACATGAGCGAGGGCCGCGAGGCATATGGCCCTCGTCTGCGGCGAATGCCAAAAATTTGGGAAGAAAATACACGCCAGTGGTAACATTAAACTCCGTTATCGGCCCTTGGCCTTTTGCTAAATGGGGATCGATATCGTGGGACCAGTGCACGTCGGATCGGGGCAGAGGAAGTACCTAATTGTAGCCACCGACTACTTTACTAAGTGGGTTGAGGCCGCCCCATTGAAACACATATGGATAAAGATGTTTTCCGATTCATCAGGAACACATCATATGTCGCTTTAGATCTGGCGGCAATCGTCTCGACAACGGGAAACAATTACAAGGCAAGAACATCGACACTGCTATTCAGCACCTACAACATCCGAAAGAGCAAGTCTACGCCCCTGTACCCCCAAAGCAATGGACAGGACGAGATCACGAACAAAACCATCGCCGATAACATGAAGAAGAAGCTTGACGGGGAATATGGAGAATGGTGTGAGGAACTCTATAACGTATTATGGGCATATAGGACAACTCGCAGAGAGGCAACCGGATTATCTCCTTTCATGCTAACATCTGGGACCAGAGGCCATCCTCCTCACGGAAGCAATGATACCCACCACAGAACCGAAGCATGGAGGCGAAACATCTCGCGAGATCTTATCCTAGCAAAACTCGACGATCTAGAAGAAACAAGAGAGATGGCCTGCGAGAAAATGGAAAATTATCAACGAAGAATCCGGCGAGAATACAATAAGCGGGTTCGACCCAGAGAATTTCAACCGAGGCCAGTTGGTACTAAAGCATCTACCCGATTATGAACGTGATAAGAAAGGCGGGAAGCTAGCACCACGATGGGGGGACCCTACACCATTGTCGAGAAAGGTTGGTGAAGGGGCATACAAGATACTAAAACCGGACGGAACACGAGCCACGACCGTGGAATGCTACTCGACTAAAGCTATATCATCCATAAAACCAGGTATGATATCTTGTCATTTATTTCCGTGAAAGGCCCGTGGGGTTGGAAATATGACAAGTGCGTCGAATAGTCGTTTCGAACCGGGCGATGGTATTGTGCAAGTGCTTAGGCGACTTACACTAAGACGGACTATTCGAACTCGGGCGATGGCGGTGTGCAAGTGCCGAGGTAGTCCAAGGGCCCTGATGGTTGGAAGCCGGTGGCCGATTGTCGAGCATGAGTACTCGACAATCGAGCGATCAACATTGCTCCCCTCTGTGTGGCGAAATCACTTGCCCAAGAAGGTTAATCGATAACTTCTTGGGATATCGATCCCATAGAAATTAGGAAAGACCAACTACCCTTCCACTAGATCTCGAAAGACGGTGATGAGATACCTCAATCGGGACATGGCATTGGGCTAGATGATCCTCCTTATTGAGTGTGTTCGACGAAAGCGGCATTTATGATTAACTATCTATTCATGCAGGCATACATAACAAGGTCGCAAAAGTAAACCACACATCGTCAGATTAACATAAACAAGAACAGTAACATGCACAATAGTGTCGGTAGCAAGAAAGACAACCAAATCGGCGACGCAGCAGCCCATTAAAAGTTTACGAGAAGTTAAAGGTGTTCAAGCGGATTACAACCCGAAGGAAAGGGTAAGAAAGCGATGCAGCGCTGCAAAATACATGTTCACTCTTTAGAAGTAACGGGCCCCAGGAATCGCCTTCTTAGCAGCGGCATCGGCCCTTCTTATCGACCTTGCCTTCACTGCCGGCTTTAACCTTGAGACAGCTCATCATTAAACTTCGCCTTTTCGGCGGTAATATTTTGCGCCCGAGCTGCGTCGGCAGCCGCTTCGGCGTGTGGCACCCCGCTCGAGCAGCGAGACTCCCTCCCCTTGATCGGATTAATCACCTCTTCCAACGATGCCGCCTTCTTCTGCTCGGCTGCCAAAACAACAGGGACGGTCAGTCACACAATAACAGCACTAAGACAATGGCAAGGAAAGCATAACACGAGGCACACCACCTTCCAACAAAGGGGAAACTACTCTAATAGTTTCTTCAGACTCGAGACAGGCTACACTCGAGAAGACATCTTTGAAGAAAGTTCTAGATATCATTTATTCGTTAAATTCATTAGTAGGGCGGTACTTCTTGTGATCACTCCATCCGGCCCTCTGCCAGGTGGGCTATCTGCAAACTGATAATTGAGCGCGAACCCACTCCAACTCCTCGAAAACCTTTTTGGACTCGTTAAGTTTCTCAAGGGATTCTCGGCTACACTTCTCGAAGCATCCCTCTCCCCCAAGATCCGGAGGCGATGCGCATGCAAATCTCGAACACCTGAAGTCTCAGTAGACCACATTGACTCTCTAAGTTATCGGCCAACAATGCTTTATCGGCGGCAATACCTTGGAATCGAGCTAAGTTCGCCCTAAGATTATCAATTTCCTCGGGGACATACTCAAAGGTCTCGTAACGATGCAGTTTGGACTGAAGATCTTCAATCTCGGTCTCTAAATGATCGATCTTGGCATCCTTATTAACTATTCTCTGTTGTAAGTTCGAAACATGATCCCGTTCTATGTTCACTTCCCTTTTCAACAAACGACACCTCGTGGCAGCGTCGACTAGAAGATTCGGCTAGGCAGGTAGTACTAAGCTCAGGATATTGGCACTACAAGATCAATCATAACTAGTCGAAAGTAAAATAAATACCTTGGGTCTCGGCCAAGCTGCTTCTCCGACTTTCGAGATCGTTCGCGTTCTGTTGTAACAAGAGAGCGAAGACCCTCCTTCTCGGCGGCCTCCTTGCGTTGAAGGGCAGCATTCAACAACGAGTGATTGATATCCTACAAACACCATTGTCGTTAGCGATTTACCCCATGGCGTGAAAGCATAACTGAATAACACAAACTTACCGATGAGATCAAAAATGCTTTTCAAACCGGCGTCATAAGCAGAGACAGCATGGATCTTCTCTTCATCAACAGAGGAAACTCGGGGAAATGAGGGCCCCGAGAGTTGCACATAGGACCCGAGACGGTAAAAGACGTATTCTTTGCCAGAGTTAGGAACTACAGGAGACAAAGGCTCCAGCAACCCGCTTCCAGCAGCAACATTTTCTTCACCACGAATAACCACATTATCCCCACCACCAGGTGTCTCCTCTTCACCACCTTCAGCATCATCCTCCTCATCAAAAAGACCATCATCATCATCATCATCAGACTCGAGATACACAACGCCATCGGCAAGGACAATCCCTTTATCAGCTAACTCCTGGGGCACAGTTTTTTCCGGGGCAGATAGATCATCCTTGGTTTCCTTGCCTTTCCCTTTGGGCTTCCCACCTCTGAGGGTAGACGAAACATCGAGAAAGATTTACGGCGACTTCCTCATGAAATGTGATAAAGGCGGCCGTCATCGGATCCTCACCGTCCCTCGCCGAAGCGCCACCGGCCTTGTCAGCCCTCGGCTTACGCATGAGCCGATGTCGAGAACCATGCAAGGCAACAAATAGGGGCACGTACATGTACGTCAAATAAAAATGAGTATATTTATTACCTTCTGTCTCCTCCTCGGCTCACTGCAACTCTATCTCTTTTCGAGAAACCAAAGACTCGAAGGAATACCACAGGACTTAGTACGCAAAAACACAAAAATCAGAACATCACCCATTGAGTCGTCCGAGCCAATCGATCAAGCTAGAAAACGAAGAAATACACTTACCGTCGATATTGACCACCGAAAAGGATAAAACTCGGCCGGAGGAGGAAATTTGCCACTCGAAGGACCGGATGGGAAATAGCCAATGGAACCGATCCCAAGCGCGTCACTAGTATGACGGGCATGCTTGTTGAAACTCTTTCCTCGGGATCCTCATCCAATAGAAGTTTCTGACACCTTCGGGAAAAGAGTCTTTTGGCGATGAGGGCTGGCAGCAAAACCGGCAAGATCGCCATTGGTAGCAGTCCCGCTTCGATAATTGTCAGCGAAACTGGCAGGAGTATAATCACCCGCTTGAGAAGGATGATAAGTGGACCAAGTAGTAGGAGAACACTCGCCTCGGCTGCGCTTCTCCCACTCGGAAAAAATACGTAAGGTATTGCCATTCCATTGAGCTAAGGCACGAGACGGACGGATCTTGGAGAGGGCTTCATACCAAAACGGTCGGTTGGGATCATACAGAGGAAAACGAAGCCCGAGCTCCAATTGGCCTTTGGTGACAATGGTCGCCTCGGCAGAGTGAGGAAACTTTAGGACGTCATCTTTCTTCAAAACGCCTTTTTGACCCGACAAGAGCCTGACGTCATAACCATGGAGGTCGAACTCATCTTTCAGCTGCTGAATGAATCGCTCATCCGATAAATCTTTAGCAACCCTCTTATCAGCCCTACATGAAAACGAAGAGGAGTTATCAGAAAAGATGGAATCTAGAGCACGATAATCATGCTTAGAAGGGCTCTCTATAGCAAACAAAGAATCGAGCGATATACCGTCTTCATCAGAAAACACATAGCCCACGCATCTTTTGTCCGTCATGGAAGGAGTCGAAGATGCCATGAAAATTGGTAGAAGAAACGACCGGAGGAGCAAAAATACGGCCAAAGTCGGAAGTTGCAGCGGTGACGGAAACAAGGAAGATGCCAAACGATGGAGAAAAAAAGGAAAAAAACCCATGGAAAAGATAACTGATGATAATCAGACAAAAACGGAGAGAAGGAGGAAAATGGCTAAGGAAAAGTAAAAGGGGAATGAGGTTTTAGAATCGGGTTTATAAACCTCTCCGATGGTAACAAACGAGGAAGGTAAACCGGTTGCAGCGCACGAAGGAAGTGGGGAAACGGCATGGCGGAAAGCCCGGCATGGCCGAGGGCGTGGGAAGGCAGGCGGTTTCTTCCCACGTGTCGATCACACGAGTGGAAGAAGGGCATAAATGTAGGGTGCAAATAATCCATGGAGCAGGTGGAACCATCTGATTAAGGGCGCCCGGGCCCAGCAGTACTAGAAGCACTGAATCACCTCACTAGGCCTGGGCACGGGGAAAGAGGAACAGAGACAGCTCGAAAAGCCGACATGAAGGGGGAAAAGCTCTGATGTGATGCTCGTCGAGTTCGAGGGCAATAAATGCACTGACAAGGTTGGTAAGGAGATGATGAGAAGCTCGGCCAAGCATCTGAAGAGCGATGCCGTCGTACCCACCCAACGGACGACATCGGGCGATGACACTACTCGGCCAAATGACTCGGCTTGATAAAGGTAAAGATCGACCGAGGCACCGGCAAACACCCGAGAAGAACATCCAGGAAGCTATACCAAGCTCAACACTGTAATATTGGTGTATCACTAGCTTTGTAGCTATAAATAGGGATCGTGTAGGAAGGAAGAGGGAGGGGAGAGAGGAGAGTTGTATGAGACATTAGTGAGTATTATTGTGTGTTAGATCCTTATAACCTTGTGTGAAGTAATAAGATCATCCCTTAACCCCCGTGGACGTAGGTAATCATGCCGAACCACGTAAATCTTGTGTTCTTTGATGTCTATGTTTGTTTGCTCCTTATCATATTTCACTCGGATGTAGTGGTAGGATTTTCTACATCTACAAAGGGTATGGCGATATAGCCATTGGGGCCATCTTCGGACCTCCAATACCTAAGATACGGTGAATCATAAGCGAGAACATCAACCTTGAGGCCATTCTACGGTCAACGAAATGCCACTAATGAACTACTGGTGGCCATCTTTTGTTATTGGAACTGTGTCGTCCCCAGAGTCGTAGGTGGCGAGTGGAGATGTTGCATCACATGATTTGAAATCATAATAACTCACCTCCATGACATTAGTAATACTGGGATCATAAACAAAACGAAGACTATCATCACCAACTAGAAACGCTGGTAAGAGGTCTACATAACAGAAAATGTAAAACACCAGCTTTTAACACTGCATCTTCAAGCTAAGAGGTCTACATAACGAAATAATAACGACTATAATTGGATTTGGGAAAACAAAAAGGAAAATAAAACAGTTGAATACTGTTTCACGAGTTTAGTATCGATACAGGATGCATGATCGAGCAAGAAAATTTAAGGAAGCATTTATGTAAATGATGAGTATGCCGATTGTAGGTGTAAATAATCCACAGATCCAGGTGGAGCGATCTTAAGCAATGTCGTACCAATGATAAGGAAAGAGTGAAGCACTGAATCATCTTCTTAAAGTCTGGCGCAAGAAAAGAGACACCAGGAGAACCTGTGAATCCTGTACGTATAAATGCAAGAGCTCGGATGTGATGTCTGTCGGACGCTGGAGTAATAAATGCACTGACAAGGTAGCTGGGAAGATAAGAAGAATGAGGAATCTGGTCAAAGTAGGGCCCAAGGCTAATAACATCGGACCAGGATAAAGGGCGACATCGGATCACACTACACCAAGCGATATCGAGAACCATACTCACCAAGCTCAGGTCAACATCTCGGGAGGAACGCCACTCACCACCCGTGAAGAACATCAAGGAAGATACATTACGACTCACACTGTAATTTGGATGTATCATCATGTATGCCTATAAATAGAGAGCTTTGTAAAGAGTTGAGGACCAAGTAACTCAGTGAGGGAGGAGAGCACTAACATCCTTGTGAGAGAATAATAAGCTTGTGTGTAAGAATCATCCCTTGTAAACTTTAAATCGAGTAATAAGATCATCCATTAACCCCGTGGACGTAGTAATCATCTGCGACCCACGTACATCTTGTGTTTGTGTTCATCTCTTACTTTCTTACTTATGCTATGAGTGTTTAAGATCCATTGAATGTAGAAGTAGGATTTTCCACATCTACATTACTGCGCCGACTAAGGGGACCGTATAACATCTTCGGATACCTTGAAATCGGTCACAAAAAGAGAAATACGAAACTCCTAAATCACCTTGTGTGTTAGTTGAAGCTAAAGGAAAAACTTTTTGGTTAGACAAGTTAGTAGATGAAACTCATGAATTGTTGTTTTTCCTTCACAAAAAATGAAATCTTTACAATTAAAACTCTCTGAAATGTTTATCAACAAGGTTTCTATTAATCTCGACTTTCATATTTGATTAATGGTGTTGTCCTCTTCTTTTTCTTTTCGCTAAGTTGAGTTGTTAGAAAGATTCAAAATCTCCCAAAATAACATCTTTGATGTTTGGTAGTAGCTGACATAAAACTTCATCTCGCTGGCCGCTTTTTCATCTCAGAGTTATGGGGTTTGTTAAATTGTCAAATATAGCGTTAACACCAGTGAATCGGCTCAAAATAATTGAGTTAGGGTTACCAAAACTATGGCTAGAAAGGATCTAATGAGCACTTCGGTGACAATCTCATTCTGATCTTATGATGAGAGCCTTACAACGTAGTTCAAACTGAAAACCCGAAAGAATATAGAAAAGAGTATGGCAGACCTCACTCCGGCGACTCGTATCGGTGGTAACATTGACAGAACAATAGGAGGAGAGGTCACCACATTAAAACTTGGCTAAAAAGAAACTTTCTGGTCAGCTGTATGGGCAGTTAATGATTTATAGTACAAGGAATGTTAGGACAAATAGTGATTAATGCACGGCGAGAGTACGGAAAGCGATATATCCGGCCACTTTTTCAAATACGGTACTACTAGTCAAAATCACCTAATTTCTTTGAGTTCGAAGGGAAAAAGTACAAAGAAGTTGTACTTGGTTGGACTCTTCTTGTTCATCGAGTTTTTTTTTGCTTATTAAACTTTCAAGAAAATGAGTTCAAAGTGAGGTGTTGTATGTTTTGCTGCCGTAGGTAGGGACGAACCTTGGAAGAGAAAGCACGCCCGAGTCGATGGCTAGCACTTGGGGACATGGAGGATCCTAAGGAATTGGACGGTAGTAGGAACAAGCGCGCAGGAATGAGTGACGGATTCATGACAGCAGAACAGCCGATAACACCAGCCGGAAGAATCCCGAGCATCGGGTGGAGGAATGACAGTTGTTAACGAGAAGGTTGATTTGGGCAGAGACGATGATCTTCCCCCGAGGAGATTGCGCATCAACCCGAGCCAAATGAGACCAGAGAATATGGTGGATGGAATGACTGCATCATACATAGAGGATGACGAAGAAGCACTAATGATGCGGGAGGATCGTAGGCGGGCCCGGCAACGTGCAGAGTACCAATACGCTTTGGATCAAGAGGAGGAGAGGCTCAGACAAGTGCATTTGGGAAGAGATAACGCAACCCAAGACATCCCCAGTGGCACCTCCAATCGCGCCTCCAAGTCGTACCTCCAGCACCACCGACCGCCACCTACACGACGAGGAAACCATGTGAACGGTCACTCCATCCATGAGAGCACCGACACGACATTGAAAGCAATTCTTGCAAACCCGAGAATCCAAGAAGAACTGTTGAGAGAATTACAAAGAAGAAATCTAACCTAGAGTACGAGAACTACCGGCTCCTAAATCAGAGATCTAGATCACGAGGATCCTCGAGTCAGGGAGCCTCGAGCAACCATACCCGATCAGGGTATACCCGAACTCCACCACCCGGCCGAGAGCGTGTACCCGATCCCAATCGCACGAGAAGTGGATATGGTCCTCCCGAGGATTCTTCAACCGATGAAGAAGTGAACAATGGGAGATCCGATACTTCGAATAAAGCTAAGCTCGAATAACTTGAACAAATGGTTAAGAAGCTGGCTGGAGATGGAGAGGACGACAAGTTAGCATAAGTAATTAGCGAAGCAAAGAAGTCCCCTTTACCCAAGAGCTAGAACGAACTTCATTCCCACCGAAATGTACGCTTCCCACATTCCCTTCAGTTCGATGGAGGCTGGTGACGCAGAGAGCACATTAAAATGTATGGCATGTCATTGTTACAATGGAAGAATCTTGAGGTGTTCATGTGTAAGTTTTTCCAGCTAGCTTGGAAGGAGAGGCGGGAACTGGTTTTATACCCTACCCGACGAGTCTATAGGAAGTTATGAAGTCTTGGTGGAAACGTTCCTTGAGACCTATATGCCTGTGACATTTCTAGGCCAAGGATAAATAAACTATTCACCATGGCACGAAGGTTCGTAGAGCCCTTAAGATCGTTGACGGACACGTGGAGAAGTTATGCACCGATATCGGGAAGGTGTCTGTCGACCAACAGATCTTCAAGTTCGAAAATTCTTTAGGAAAGTCCGACCCCATCTGGATAGCCATGTATCCCAAAAGCCGCAAAACACTTTGAAGGATATGAGAAAGATGCAAGAGAATTATATTGCATTAGAAGAAATAAAAGAAGGGGCGCAGACGAGTACAAGAAGCTATCGCATCTGCATAAACGACCCCTCAGGAGATCTCAAAGCGACCCGAAAAGAGGCCGGTGACACCACCGCAAGGCCTCGGGTAAGAAGGAATGGGTCGAGAAAGGAAAGAAACCGCCACGAGCCGAGAACCTACACACCTCCTGAACGCACACTAGAAGAAATCTTTAAGGAAGTAGAAAAGAGGAATGATATCGAGATACAGAAACAAGAAACCATCCCGAGTTCGGTCATTACCACCAGTACCGAGGCCACTCGACCAACATTTATCGGGAAGTAAAAGATATAGTTCAGCATCTGATTCGGGAAGGGTATCGGAGGCACTTTTTCAAGCAAACATCACTCGCACCCAATGTACTCGACGCCCCTGTGCACCATGTAAGGATTGACCGGAGAACTCGGTTCGTATGTAATACTATTTCACACTCGGAAACTCAGGGATTCGATTTGGGAACTAGCATCACATCAAAAATTCACAAAAGGGATCGGGCTGGAAATGAGATTTTCGGTGTGGCCAAAACTTTACCCATGGAAGCTTGGATGATGCAGCCGATCACTTTCTCAGCCAAGGATGTCCTGATGAACGTCCAAGCACATGGGGATCTGCTAGTCATTACCCTACTCATCGAAGAGTGGGGAGTTAAAAAAAATACTAGTGGACGAGTGGGAGTTTTGTCGAGGTCCTCTTTTATGACACATTCAAAAGAATGGAACTATCAGAAGACATCTGATTCTGTCAACTTATCGAATATACGGCTTCAATGGGACAGTGACCATACCAAAGGGAGAAGTCACACTCAGAGTCTCGGATGGAGAAGGATATCTCGACACCCTCACCACATTCTGCATTGTGGATGTCGTGTCACCATATGAGGCGATTATTGGAAGACCTTGGATCGCAGGCATCAAGGGGTAGCTTATACCTACCACCAGAGGTTGAGGTAAACCACATACATAGGAGTCTTTGAAGTAATAGGCGATCCTCAAACCGCGAGACAATGCATGCAGCAGCGATCTAGGCTGTGTCGAGAAAAGAATAAAGCTAAGGAAATTAAGGCCGGGGAAGAATTGGAGAAGGCAATTTCACAAGCCGCCTGACCTATAAACCCAGTGAGAAAGAGACCTTATAGCAATCAAAGGAGGCGACACCGATCAAGGAACCAAAACCGAACTTCTCGGCCTTAGAGTCTACTTGGGAGATCAACCTAGGGTCCGAGGAAGAGCCAAAAATTGTCAGAATTGGGTCCTTGTTGTCGGATGAACATATAGGACAACTAATATCCCTATTACGGGAACACATGGATGTTCGCCTAGAAAATACACGATATTGAGGGATCGACCAGCCGAGTATGTTCCCACCGCCTCTTGGATAGATCCCAAGTTCAAGCCGATCCGACAAAAATACTGTGAAGTCTTTGATGCGCGTCGTACCACAACAATTAATTAATACTTTACTACCTAATTAACAAGTAATATAGGGTAGTCAAGGTCGATCCACGAGGAGCACGAGATTCTAGTTGTCAAAATTGTCACGAAAGGGGGGTGTAAAAAGCAAAAGAAAATAAACAAAACAATTAAAAGGTAAAGTTGAAAGCAATAAGAGAGACAAGATCAAAGGAATCCTTCTTCGTTGCGAAACAATGATTAAAGTTATGTTCTTTTCTACTTGTTAGTCACAGATTATCACCAACCGTAGGTAAAGCAACTAGCTCGAGTGCTAAACCCCTAAATCCCTTGTATCATGGGACACGGAAGTTCTCGACTACCGGATTCTAATCTCAAGCCACCTAGAATTAGCTCAACCTAGATGTAACTTGGCTCATGCATTAAGTTTTGTGAATTTCTTAGGTTGATATTAGTAGTTAGACTCTTAGCTCAAGGTCCACTTGCTAACGTTGTTTCTACACACAATTGCTCCACGAATCCCTCCGCAAGGTCTCGTGTTTGCTACTTATGTGAAGTCAAGAAACGATTACTTATCTCCTAACTTTCACTAGCTTTAGATTAAACTAACAAATCAATTTAGCATGCATTCTAAACAATCTATCAATCAATCATGAATGTCTTTAAGATCATTCCTATTAGTAAAAACAATCGATAATCATGTGAAAAACTTCAAGATAGAATTGAAAACAAAACTTAAATCATATTAAGAACTAGGAATTCATCCTCAATCAATAAAATTAACTACTCATGTTAAAGAGTTCACACAAAGAATAAGAAAAGAAAAGAATTGTGTGTGTAGAGATGTGTAAAAGATGTTGAAAACTTCTCTATTTATAAGCTTCAATATTCTCCAAATCTTCTAAGGAGTAGAATCCTTTTCCTTTTGCAATTCAACTTCCAAATTCAAGTCTTTCTCAACTCTTCATCTTCTCTTTTCAAATTTGAGTCCAATTCTCCATCCAATTCCTAGCCCAAGTCTTCACCCATGAGAGAAGTCCATAGAAAATTAAGAATTTTTGGTCAGGAAATCTGGGATTGTGGTAGGAATCCCACCTAGGAATTGTCGTCGTCGGCCCGAGAATTTCTCCGTCGAGAGAATATTCGAGATATTCCGTCCGGTCCTCCGTTAGGACTAACGGTCAAAGGTCAAACTTAACGGTCGGTCGTCGATCAATAGGGTCAGAGTCGGGAGGAGTCGGACTCGGTTAGCATCTTACTCGGTCTTACTGTTGAGTTGCGGTAAGATCGGTTCAACGAGTCACCTGGTCGACTCGTCGAGACGGAAAAATCAACGAGTTTACTCGTTTGTTGAGCATTTCTCGGGCCGATTTCAGGCGATTTTCTGGGTCTTCTCGTGTGAATCCTAGCATACATCTAAGCAATACATTCAAACATATCATCTTGATTCCTCTCTTGATCGATCCACAATCCCATCTCCTAAGTCTTGAAATTCATCCTCATTTCTTCTGAGAACCCATCTCTCACAAGCAAACTTACTCTCGATCTCTTCATCTTGACAATCACCGCGCCCGATCTCACATCCGAGTTTAAATTGCACCAACGGTATTCTTGAACTTTCCCGGTTAAGCGATCATCCTCGATTCGAGCGGAAACAGTCCCATTCTTCCCGAGCCATCTCCATCTCGATTCTTCATCTGTTGTAAATGCGATACAAACCCGTCTTCTTTTCCATCGATTTCTCGACCAACAATGACATCAATTCTCGGCTCGACCCACGGACCCATCTCATTTGAGCTCTGTCGATCCACCGGCGTCATCGTTCTCGGCCTTTCTTCTATCGGTTCTCAACAGTAGCACCGATCGATTTGCAACCGTAGCATCTTCCTCTTCCTTCTCGATGAATCGAACCCTTACCTCTCTCGATCGATCTGCCGAGATCGATATCAACATCTCGAATCCAACAAATCGATCACGGACTTTCTTGAATCGATCAGCAAAGACAACCATTGTTGCTTGCTTCCTCTTTTTGTGCCGTGTAGAAAAATGAGAAAACTCTCTTGACTTTAGGGTATAGAATCGAACGAGTTAAACGCCCACATAAGAACCACCCCGGTTTGGGTGCCTTAATAAGTGGTGGGATTCGATAAGGGCTAACCGGTTTCCATCCTTATCCTTAGGTGATCCGTATTTAGTACTCCTTCAAATAGGTTGCCCCTTAACCTTGGCTGGGCTCCATATATCAATCTCTGTAAAATGACCTTTTAGCCCTTTTGGCTCAAATTGGGTGATTTCTTCTTCTTTTCCTCCGTGCGACTCCAAAGTAGCTACAAAACTCAAAACAAGCGTAAAATACATAATTTACAAGAAAAATAGCAAAGAAAGCATAAACTACTAGATAGTAAATTAGGTGTATTCTACACCTATCAAATTCCCCACACTTAGACTTTGCTAGTCCTCGAGCAAATCAAACTAAAAACTCACAACTTCAAAGCGTTCAAGCGTCACAAGCATCCAAAGAGTTATGAGGACATAGAGTTTAACATGCTAGTAATAAGAAGTTAGAAATACTAAAGAACATATTCTCGTTCTTAAATGTTGAGTGAGAAATAACCACACCATAATGAGAGAACGCGTGTTTGAGAAACGATCAATAAGCATTTCGCCTCGACTTCGCCTCACCAAATAGGATTTTATGATAATTGCACTCAAAAAAGACTTTTTATGGTTCTCACATGCGTGTGCGGTAGGAATGAAGAGAGAATTCTGCGACACGTTGAATGGTGGGAAGGACAACTTCCGAAATATTTTTAAAAACCCACATCTTTTAATATTTTGAAAAACCATTTTCCCGACGATCTCTAAGAAAGGAAATCAACCATTATTATCGAGGATGAGATTACTTACTTACCTTCACATCCGATCGCCAATTATGATAACACCACTCTCACGGCATCCAATAGAAACGTCTTCCGCTCCTCGGCTTTCTTCTTGGTCTTCGTCTTCGGTTTCAACTATTGATGATAAACCCTTGAATTTCATAAATTATATCCTTAACAATTTGTAACTCTTTTTACCTTAGAATCCTTGTCGCTTGAAACTTCCTTATAAATTTTCCTTCCCCACGGCTTATTAAATAAAAACAAAACAAATATTTCTCTCTTTTTTTCTCTCTTTTTTTTTTTTTTTTTTTTTTTTTTTTTTTTTTCCTAAAACAAGAGAAATTAAATACAAAAATAAACCATGGCCGTGGGAGAAGTATTTTACCGCTTGATTCTTCACAACTTGTATCGTCTTGAAATCATAAACTTCAAAATTCTCACCTTTTAATTTTCTTCGCTTTCATGAATAAGTCTTCATACTTGAATATAAAATTACCTCATTGTAGTGTAAGTCTTCAACATATATGTAAAATCCGCTCTTTGTATGTTGCTTTTACTTGAGTTTGAAATTTGCTCTTTTTCTCGTTCCGTTGCTTGTAAACCTTAAACTTTTCCAACTTTCCTTGTAGATTTTGATGTCGCTCCTTGTTGATGATGAATGTGTTTCTATGGATCCCGTTGTTGTCGAGAGAGAATGGTGCTAACTGCAATCGAACTACAAGAAGGAAGCTTTCATCCATGGACGTCACCCTCATGATTGACAAAATTAGCACTCAAGAGATCAAAGAGTAGTGCTTTTATTGGTGGGAGGTTGGGTAGCTCACCATTCTACCTTAATTAACGTATGGTGACACACACTCAAAAGAAGCTCTTTAGTATATGGAAAGAATTCTGGTGATTGCCTCACATGATATGAATACGGGTAGTCTCCACTAATGATTGATCAAAGAACTCTAATAACGCATTTCTCCTGCACCAAATTCGCATCACCGGCATGATTAAATCCATTATTTAACACTCAAACAAACAAGAAATCCGAATGTAATTCTCTAACATTTCCAAGTTCAATTATGTCGGTCAAAATCTCTATGTAAACATACCTAGAAATATGCTAGTGACTCTAAAATCTCTAAAAGTTGGAATTTTTTATGTAAAACTTTTTTTTTTTTTTTTAAAAAAATTTTAAATTTTTTTTTTTAATTTTTTTTTTAAAAACATGTTAACAACTCCCCCACACTTAAACCTTACATTGTCCTCAATGTAATTGAATCCTCCTAGTAAAGTCAAGGTTGGAAATTTTAACATGATAAGAAACAAGAAAAAGAAATAACAAAAAGCAAAAGATAAGAAATACAAAACCGATGGGTTGCCTCCCATGAAGCGCTTGTTTTAAAGTCGATTACCGACTTAGCTTCTTGCAAGATTCATTCCCCATATACTAACAATCGGAAAATTTGAGGATCCACCCATAATACCTGTTTTGAAAATAATAACTCCATACAAATATTAGCACAAGAAAACAATAGTAATGTTATCGCTCGATAGAAATTTCCCCCACACTTATTCTCGTCCACACTCGGAAGTGTATAAAGAACATAGAATTTGGGAACTTCCATGTATTCCTCTTGGCAAACCTGCATAGTGGTAGCATCAAGTGTCTCCAATGGTGGGTATTTAGAAACAAAATCATCAAAAAATACTTTGAAGCAATACATTCAAACCAATAAGAGGTGAAGGAGAAGAATCAATATGCAAGGGTTACAAACCTTTCAAATTTCTTGTATTATAGATACCTCTTCATCCTTAAAAAATTCAAGAAATACTTACCTCTTGTATATCGTGGTCCTCTAAAACTTTGCAACCATTCTTCGACCTTAACCAAAGTCTCGGCATCATTAAAATCATTCGCAAGTTCAATTGGGTCTTCCACAAAATCAATGAATGGGTTTCATCCTCTAGCATCATCTCTTCAACATTCTCATCATCAATCGGGCCATTCATAAAATGATTCTCATCGGTATAGATTGTAAAATCTTCTTGTGCGGGTGTTAACCGTTTACAACAATAGGTAAGTCACACCAATCTCCTCCTTTTGAATAGGTGAAGGATCGTTATTATGATCGGAGTTGGAATAACTTCCTCATTGCCGGAACACTCATACACTTCCGCGGACTCCCATCTTTCCTTAAGAAAGTTTTGCCAAGCAATAAATGCGTCTTCCTCAAGCTCTTCCTTTTGAATAGGTGATTGATCATTATTAAGATCAAGGCTCGAGTAATCTACACTAGCGTCATCAAAAGTCTCCAAAGGTTTGTTAATTTGTTCGTATATTTTCTCCGAATTCCTTTGAAATTCTCGATGTGATTCTTGCATCTTTTGTTGAAGATCCCCAATCATGGCCAACATCTTATCTCGTGCCAAAACTAGAGAATTTCTGATCTTAAACAAAACTATCCTCCCATCCTTGTGATTGTCCACTTACATACCCGTCATAAGGTTGTTGATATGTATGAGAATATCCATAATGTTACGTAGGAATTTGATCATAGCCAAAAGGTTGGTTTTGATTATATCCTAAGGATGGTTGAAAGTTGTCATAATGTTGAGGTTGAAAACCATATTGATTGTTGTAATATGCTTGCTCTTGTCCACCAGTACATGGAAAACCGGCACTGAAATAAGATTCAAAAAACCAAGTCGGATACGGAATAGAATCCAACAAAGCAAGAATAAAGCAAAAAGAAAAATAAAAACAACTAAAATCATCCGCTGCTCCCAGGCAACGGCGCCAAAATTTGATGCGTGTCGTACCACAACAAATTAATTAATACTTTACTACCTAATTAACAAGTAATATAGGGTAGTCAAGGTCGATCCCACGAGGAGCACGAGATTCTAGTTGTAAAAATTGTCACGAAAGGGGGTGTAAAAAGCAAAGAAAATAAACAAAACAATTAAAAGGTAAAGTTGAAAGCAATAAGAGACAAGATCAAGGAATCCTTCTTCGTTGCGAAAACAATGATTAAAGTTATGTTCTTTTCTACTTGTTATTAGTCACTGATTATCACCAACCGTAGGTAAAGCGACTAGCCTGATCTGCTAAACCCCTAAATCCCTTGTATCACCGGACACGGAAGTTCTCGACTACGGATTCTAATCACCAAGCCACCTAGAATTAGCTCAACCTAGATGTAACTTGGCTCATGCATTAAGTTTTGTGAATTTCTTAGGTTGATATTAGTAGTTAGACTCTTAGCTCAAGGTCCACTTGCTAACGTTGTTTCTACACACAATTGCTCCACGGAATCCCTCCGCAAGGTCTCGTGTTTGCTACTTATGTAAAGAGTCAAGAAACGATTACTTATCTCCTAACTTTCACTAGCTTTAGATTAAACTAACAAATCAATTTAGCATGCATTCTAAACAATCTATCAATCAATCATGAATGTCTTTAAGATCATTCCTATTAGTAAAAACAATCGATAATCATGTGAAAAACTTCAAGATAGAATTGAAAACAAAAACTTAAATCATATTAAGAACTAGGAATTCATCCTCAATCAATAAAATTAACTACTCATGTTAAAGAGTTCACACAAAGAATAAGAAAAGAAAAGAATTGTGTGTGTAGAGATGTGTAAAAGATGTAGAAAACTTCTCTATTTATAAGCTTCAATATTCTCCAAATCTTCTAAGGAGTAGAATCCTTTTCCTTTTGCAATTCAACTTCCAAATTCAAGTCTTTCTCAACTCTTCATCTTCTCTTTCCAAATTTGAGTCCAATTCTCCATCCAATTCCTAGCCCAAGTCTTCACACCCATGAGAGAAGTCCATAGAAAATTCTGGAATTTTTGGTCGCCGGAAAACTGGGATTGTGGCCGGAATCCCACCGGAATTGTCGTCGTCGGCCACCTGAGAATTTCTCCGTCGAGAGAATATTCGACGGAATATTCCGTCCGGTCCTCCGTTAGGACTAACGGTCAAAGGTCAAACTTAACGGTCGGTCGTCGATCCAACCGGTCAAGTCGAGAGAGTCGGACTCGGTTAGCATCTTACTCGGTCTTACTCGGGCGAGGTTGCGGTGTAAGGATCGGTTCAACGAGTCACCGGGTCGACTCGTCGGAGCGGAAAAATTCAACGAGTTTACTCTTGTTTGTTGAGCATTTCTCAGGCCGATTTCAGGCCAGTTTTCTTGGGTCTTCTCCTGTAACAGATCCTAGCATACATCTAAGCAATACATTCAGCAGCATATCATCTTGATTCCTCTCTTCAAATCGATCCAAAATCCCATCTCCTGAGTCTTGAAATTCATCCTCATTTCTTCACAGAACCCATCTCTGTCAGCAGCTTACTCTCGATCTCTTCATCTTGACAATCAACAGCGCCCGATCTCACATCTGAGTTTAAATTGCACCAACAGCTGTTACTGAACTTTCCCAGTTAAACGATCATCCTCAATTCGAACGGAAACAGATCCCATTCTTCCCTGAGCCATCTCCATCTCAGTTCTTCATCTGTTGTAAAGCAGATACAAACCCATCTTCTTTTCCATCGATTTCTCTGACCAACAGCAGCATCAATTCTCAGCTCGACCACAGACCCATCTCATTTGAGCTCTAATCGATCCACCAGCGTCATCGTTCTCGGCCTTTCTTCTATCGGTTCTCAACAGTAGCACAAATCAGTTGCAACCGTAGCATCTTCCTCTTCCTTCTCGATGAATCGAACCCTTACCTCTCTCGATCGATCTACTGAGATCGATATCAACATCTCGAATCCAACAAATCGATCACGGACTTTCTTGAATCGATCAGAGCAGCAGCAGCCATTGTTGCTTGCTTCCTCTTTTTGTGCCGTGTAGAAAAATGAGAGAAAACTCTCTTGACTTTAGGGTATAGAATCGAACAGGATTAAAACGCCCACATAAGAACCACCCCCAGTTTGGGTGCCTTAATAAGTGGTCGGTTCGATAAGGGCTAACCGGTTTCACCCCTTATCCTTAGCGATACGTATTTAGTACTCCTTCAAATAGGGTTGCCCCTTAACCTTGGCTGGGCTCCATATATCAATCTCCTTTAAAATGACCTTTTCGCCCTTTTGGCTCAAATTGGGTGATTTCTTCTTCTTTTCCTCCGTGCGACTCCAAAGTAGCTACAAAACTCAAAACAAGCGTAAAATACATAATTTACAAGAAAAATAGCAAAGAAAGCATAAACTACTAGATAGTAAATTAGGTGTATTCTACACCTATCAAGTGCCCCCCGAGCCGCAGGCGGCGTGGGAGATTGAATTAAAGAAGCTACAAGTGGCGAATCATTCGGAAAGCCCAATACCCACAATGGATATCAAACATGGTAATAGTCCCTAAAAAGAATGGAGGAGTAAGAATCAGCATCGATTGCAGTGATTTGAATAAAGCATGTCCCAAAGACAACTTTCCTCTCCCCAACATCGATCACCTAGTAGAATCCATAGTGGGATACAAGGCGATAACATTGATGAATGGATATTCGGGATACAATCAGATCCCCTTGGCCCCTGAGGATCAAGAACATACGTATTTCTTTACACCTAGGGGACTATACTGTTACATGATAGACACATATTTGTGTCTTAAATAGTCCTGATAATATATGTTGTTGGTGCTTATTTTTGTGCTAATTTGGGTATTTATTTTATTTTTGTAGGTACATGAATAAAATGGGCTATGACTCGAAAAACGGTTAAAATTGGGCTTGTAAACAGAAAATATGGACTTTGGAAGGGAACAAAGATTGAAGCAAATGGGTCGAACCGTGGACCATGCAAATTTATCCTTCCATTAAGGAGTTATGGTTTGCAAAATTATGAATTAGGAAATAATTGCCTACATGCATCACAGAAATTAATACGTGAAGATTTGGAGATTTGAGAAAATAAATAGCATGCATGAGAAATAATCCAAAACATTCTCTCACTTATTATTTTCCTTTCAATGGTGTAAAGTGATGCAGAAAAGGACGATGTGACACACTACCATTGGGTAATTGGTTTATCACTTAACACATGGCAAACTTTTATTGGGTTGATGATGTAATGATGAGAATTAAATTTGAAGGTAGGATTCTTATGACCCTATATATACCATGTTATTCAATCAATGAAGGGGGAGGTCCGGGGTCCGTAGTCTGTAGAGCAATAATAATAGAGATTTCATTTTCTTTTCTTCTTCTTTTCTTTTGTAATGGATTAATCTCTTCACTAGGGTTACTCATGAAACCCTATTATGTGTGAGATTTCAATTCATTTTTAATAATACTTTATCTTGGTCCTATATTCTCGTACGTTAACGATAATAGTTTTATTCATACGTCCTCATGCTTGCTTTATTTGTAATTATTTTCTAATTAGAGACCAGCATCTAAATGGGTAGAATTATTAGTATTTTGAGAATTTTATTGATTATAAAGCTTTATCATCCGAGACTTACCCGTGTCCTAAATCGTCTTGTGCTAATGAGAAAAGTATTATAAAGAAATGTTGAATGATTTACGCATGATAGTGGTGGATTGTTGGAACCCTAGGCTTTTCTTTTCTTATTTATTTATCTTATTAGTTTTGATTAATTTTTATCTTATATTATTTTCTTTCTCACTTTATTTAATTAGAAATTGAAGGTAACAAATTTGGTCCATGTGGAACGAACCGGTATTTTGCATATTATCTCATCGATAGACGTGCACTTGCGGTACACAATTTAATTCCTTTCAAGTTTTTGTTATGGGAGAAAATTTTAGTTGCATTATTAAACTTCTATCATTGAGAAGAAAGATCTAAGGTCTATCATTGCAGAGTTTATTAGATATTGTAAATGTCAAGTCAAGAACTCTTGACTTGACCTGTACTATTCTGTGTTTGTGTGAATAGTTTGTGTGTTTGTAATGACACTACAACTATAATGATTGGGCTATTTAAAGCTAATCATCTCTCTTGTAATTAACACCTTAATCAATAATATTGAATTACATGTTTCTCATGGTATCAGACAAACCGATCCTGAGACAACATTTTCCAACATCAAAACCCTAAAAAAAAATTTCATCAAATTTTTCAGAATCTCAACATCTTTTTACAACAATTTTTTGATTCAACATCTTTTTTACAACAATTTTATCTGATTCAAATAAGATTTTCTTTTCAAGATTGAAGATTGAAGATCTGTCTCTTCTCAAGTTTTGAGGTGTTCTTCGTTAATGTCATCTCCAACAATAGTTTATATAAGAAGAAAGAGAATGAGTTCCACGGCTCAAGATTTGGGTAATTCTTCTGAATTTATTTTTTCGTTTACCAATATCTCTAATTTTGTATCCACTAAATTGGGTCCAAATAATTTCTTGTTATGGAAAGATCAAATGGAGTCGTTGTTGATTTTTACATATTTGTTTGGTTTTGTTAATGGTGATGTGCAAGAACCAAAAAAAATTGATGTTAATGGTGTTTTGTCACTGAATCCTCAATGGACTCGTTGGAGGAAGATGGATTGTTTTGTTACCAGCTGTATGAAAGCTACCTTTACTGATTCGATTTCTGGTGATATTTTGGGTTTAGTTATCATGCTAGAGATTTAGTCTTTTCTTGAAGTCAATTTTCAGAGTCGATTTATGGCAAGTAAAATTTTGTTAAAGAATCAACTCCATAACCTCAAGAAGGGCAATATGACTATTCTTGTGTATCTTCACAATGTCAAAACTATTCTTTGATAATTTAGCGCAATAGGGAAAGGGTCAAAGTAATTCAGATCTTGTTATGTCTGTGTTGAATGGTCTTGGTAGAGAGTTTGATAGTTTTGTGGTTGTCAATCAAAATAGGGATGTCCCATTTACTTTTGCAGAATTGAAGCCTAGGTTATTGAATCATGAACAATGGGTTCTTAGCCAACAACAAGAAACTGTTTCAATTTTTGATGAACAACAGCATTTCTGTTATGTTTAGTAAAAATATGAATTCTGGTTATAATGGGAAAAACAACAAGTCAAAGGGCTTCCATAGTTCAAATTCCTTCAAGAGTAATTCATCTTTCAAGAGTGGTCGAGTTCAAATTCTAATCAAGCTAGTTCTTAGAGTTCTGGTTCTTATAATGGGTGTAATAGTAGTAATACTGGTGGGAAAAGGGATTTCTCTCAGATAGAGTGTCAAATTTGCAGAAAGAAAGGTCACTATGCAACTAGGTGTCACTTTCGATATTATCCTCCAACTGGTGCTGGTGCAGGAAATGGTGCTCAACAAGCTTTTGCTTCTATTGGTGAAGAACAGTCCTTTGATCCTTCGCTTCTACTTCAAGCACCTCGATGGCTTCGTGATCGTGGAGCAACGGCTCAGACATCGGTGATGAGGCTCTTCTACAACATACTTCAAATTACAAAGGCAAGGACAAAGTACAAGTAGGCAATGATAAGACTCTTGTTATTTCATCTACTGGTACTTCTCCTCTTCAAACACCTAAAACTAGTTTTAGGCTTGATTATGTCCTGCTAGTCCCAGATATGAAACATAATTTGTTGTCAGTTGCTAAGTTTACAAGGGACAATTCATGCTATTTTAAGCTTACACCATATGGATATGAGATGAGAGATTTGTTGACACATGCTTTGCTTGCTCATGGAACTGTAATGAATAACTTGTATCTTGTTCAAAACATTTCTTTACCAAAAAGTTCTTCACCTTCTACTCTTTCTTTGTCAACAATTGTGTTTGCTCCTTCTCAAGTGTGGCATGATAGACTAGGTCACCCCTCTAGTCATATCATTCAAGAAATTCATTCTTTCAAACACATTGTTTTAACAACTCTTCATTCTACATCTTTGTGTAATCCCCGTCGGCTTTAAAAGTAAGAAATTGCCTTTTCAATTATCTAATTCTCATGCAACTCAACCATTGTCACTTGTCCACTGTGATGTATGGGGTCCTACTATTACTTCATTGAATGGTTATAGGTATTATATACTATCCATAGATGATTATAGCAGGTTTCATTGGATTTATCCAATGGAACTGAAATCTGATGCTATACAATGTTTTACTCATTTTAAAAGTCATACTGAAAATCAGTTTTCTACAAAAATTCTTTCTTTTCAAGTTGATGATGCTGCTGAACTTGTTAAAGGGTCTTTTAAGGTTTTTCTAGATAAATGTGGCATTCTTACTAGAGTTTCTTGTCCCAAAACTCCATAGCAAAATGGCCTGGCTGAAAGAAAACATAGGCATATTACTGAGATGGGCAACACACTTTTGTTTAATTCTTTTTGTCTTAAAGAAATGTGGTATGATGCTTTCTTAACTACCACTTACTTGATTAACAAAACACCTAGTAGAATTCTGAATTACAAATCTCCTTTTGAAGTCTTGTTTGGTTTTTGTACCGATTATTCTTTTCTCAAAAATTTTGGCTCGGTTTGTTATCCTCTTATCTCATATTAGAGTTGATAAACTTTTACCCAAGTCTGCAAAATGTGTCTTTTTGGGTTATAGTACTCTTCATAAGGGTTATAGATGTTATAACTCTGTAACTAAAAAGTTAAATATTTCAAGAAATGTTGTTTTTGATGAAACTCAGTTTTATTTTTCTTGTACTGCTTCTTCATCATCTGTGCCAGCTGTAATTAATTCTTTGCCATCTGATAATTCTTCATCTTTGTCTGCTCCTATTTCTGAGTTTGTTCCTTCTCATTCTATGGTTACAAGAGCACAAAAAGAGATTTCAAAACCAAAACTCTTTCCAGATCATGTTTCTCATGTTACTATAAAACATCCTCTTCCTTCTGCATATGCAAGTTTACTCACTACAGAAACTGAGCCAAAAATATTTAAGCAAGCAATGCAGAATCCTAAGTGGCGGGTATTTATGAAGGAAAAATATGTAGCTTTGAGAGATAATGATACATGGGAGTATGTAGCTCCAGAGTCACATACGAATGTTTTAGGTTCTAAGTGGGTCTATAAGATTAAAAGGAAACCAGATGGAACTATTGATAGATTTAAGTCTAGATTAGTAGCAAAAGGCTACAACCAACAGGTGGTATTGAATTTAATGAGATATTTAGTCCAGTTGTAAAGTGCACAACAAAGGAGAGTTGTTTTGTATATGGATATTACTTATAATTGGCAAGTCAGGCAGTTGGATGTGAGTAATGCATTTTTGTATGGATTCTTAGATGAAGATGTATACATGTCTCAACCACAAGGGTTCATAAATCCTGATTATCCCTCAGATTTTGTTTGTCACCTGAAAAAGAGCTTATATGGATTGAAACAAGCTCCACGAGCTTGGTTTCATAGATTTAGTACCTTTTTGGTTTCTTATGGTTTCAAGAAATCTATCTCAGATAATTCTATGTTTGTTCTTCATTCTCAGTCTGGGATGCTTGTTTTATTGCTCTATGTGGATGATATTTTACTAACTGGAAGTTCTGTTACGATGATTGATGCTTTGATTTCTTCTCTTAAACAAGAATTTGCAATGACGGAACTTGGCAGTCTGGGTTATTTTCTTGGTATTGAAGCTGTTAGAAAAAGTATACATTGGAGTTATTGTCTAAAACTAATATGTTGGATTGCAAGTTATGTGACACACCAGTAGTCAAGGGTCCAAGGGTTTCTTTACATGATGGTACAATCTTAGACAATATAAGTGAATATGGAACTGTTGTAGGAAGTTTACATTACTTAACAGTTACTAGGCCAGACATTTGTTTTGCTGTGAATTATGTGTCGCAATTTATGCATAAACCTACAGATGTGCATCTTCAGCTAGTAAAGTGAATTTTGAGGTATTTGAAAGGCACACTTGGTGTTGGTATTACTCTGAAGAAAAGCAGTTTGACAACCTTATCTCGCATATACCGATTCTTTGGGCAAGGGATGTCCAGGATACAAGGAGATCCACCTCTCCGGTTATGCAAAGATTTTTGGGTTGTAATTTGATTTCTTGTTCTTCTAAGAAACAAAGATATTGTTTCTAAATCTTCTCATTGAGGCGAATATAAGTCTTTATCTGTTGCTTGGTGAATTAAAGTGGCTTGTGGATTTATTAACCGAGTTACATATTTCATTACAAGTCAACCATTACTATTGTGTGATAATACCGGTGCTTTGGCATTAACATCTAATCTTGTTTTCCATGCTAGGACAAAGCATATAGAGATACATTACCAAACCGTAAGGGAGCCGGTGGAAAGTGGTTTTCTAAAGCTTCAGATATTTCAAGTGAAGAGCGGTTAGTTGATCTGTTTACAAAAGGGCTTTGTTCACCTACCTTTTCAAGGTTGTTGCGCCATTACTACATTCAAGTACAAAGGCTTCCGCAAATTCAGTTTCGCTTCATCAAGTTCAGTTTACGATGTTACTTAGTTCTTTGCTTTATCGCTTTGCTTTCAAACGGTATGTTCTTGTTAGCCCCTAATAGTTTGAGGGGGTGTATTAGATATTGTAAATGTCAAGTCAAGAACTGATCTTGACTTGACCTGTTTGTGTGAATAGTTTGTGTGTTTGTAATGACACTACAACTATAATGATTGGGTTATTTAAAGCTAATCATCAACACCTTAATCAATAATATTGAATTACCTGTTTCTCAGAGTTCAACCTTTCAAGCACCTCAACTAAGAGAAGAAGACTGCGTCCATCAGTTTACTAGACTGGGAATGGGGTGGAGCAGCAGCACGGGAAAATGTTTCTGAATCTACTTTGAAGTTGGAAGCTGTGATGGTTGCTCCTGCAAAGAGTCCGAAGAGAACCAAGATAAAACAATCCCCGACAAAGAGAAACAGGAGGAATGCAGGAAATAAAGAGGAGATATAGACAAAAGAAATGATCTCCAGGCATGTGAGAGCCTTCTATCACTAATTCTAAGAAAGCGACAGGGGAAGACGGCAATCCAGTCTCTGAAGAAATCTGCTCCAGAACTTCCTCAGCTATTGACCCAATTCTCCGCTAGCATTACCGGCACCGGTCTTGTTATATTATTATCTGTAGTCTTTAAGGTTTTCAGGGACAGTACCCTTGTGCACCTCAAAGATGCTTAACACAGGATTTGGGTTTGGTCTGGTTTGGCTGTCGTGGGCGGTGAACCATTGTCTATTTTCAAATACAGTCCCAGTTTTTTTTAAAGATAGAGAGTTACGGACAGTTAGCATCAGCTGGTTCGGAGTGCTATTTTCGGGCATGCATCTTTTCTTTTGAATTCATTAATCAAACGCATTCCTATATTTCCTCTTAGAACATGACAATCATGTGCTTGGGGTGTCATTAAGGACTTTTTTGATACTAGAGTTCCAAATCATGATCAGCTGACTGGATTGGGATTGTAGACAAAACAATATATGATAGTATCAAACTTATATAAATAAATTTCATTGAAATTTACAATCAAAGTGTCATTACAAGTTTCTTAATAAAACATAACCTAAAACTCCAGTTACAACAAAAACTAATAAACAAAGCCTAACGTAGGAACAACCAGAGCCGCAGCTAAGACAAGAAGAAGACTGTTGGAACAAAATTTAGATGCAGAAGAAGATGTAGGAGGCAATGACCAAGTAGGCGACATGGTAACAGTTTTGGCTTCCCCTCCTGCCTCGGTAGAAGTTGGTGACGAAGCTCCGGACGATGATTTTGAATCACATGACATGGTTTGGTCTTCTCTAGGTTCCATGTAGGGTATGGCGATATAGCCATTGGGGCCATCGTCGGACCTCCAATACCTAAGATACGGTGAATCATAAGCTAGAATATCAACCTTGAGGCCATTCCTACAGTCAACAGAATTGCCACTGATGAAATACTGGTGGCCGTCTTTTTGTTATTGGAACTGTGTCGTCCCCAGAGTTGTAGGTGGCAAGTGGAGATGTTGCATCACATGATTTGAAATCACAATAACTGACTTCTAAGACATTAGTAATGTTGGGATCATAAACAAAGCGAAGACTGTCATCACCAACTAAAAAGGCTGGTCTCGCAGCCCAGTGAGCATAATCAAATTGAACCTGGCCGGACCAACCAGCAGCATCACCGACATTCCAAACAACAGCATTCCCCATAAAAGGAACCGCGACAGCCAAAAGTACCAATGAAAACAAGAACTTGCTGTTGAAACCCATGACTATACGAAATAAAGAAGAAGCTGAATTATCTGAAATAATCAGAGAGTGATTAGAGGGGAGAAAAGAGATTGTGTGTGTGGAGACTTAAGCACAGGCCATCAGGGGTATATATAGGGCTTGGTTTTGGGGATGACTAAAAGGATTCAGATATCTAGTTCTGTTAGAAATTGGATTATAGAGCTTGGTTTTGGAATATATTTGTTGTAGTCGAATAAAGGATTCAAAATTCTAGTTGCAGCAGGAATCATAGGTAAGAAAGGAGGTTTCGTATATATAGGAGATTGATTTAAAAATTAGAAAGGCGGTTCGTATGTTAGTATTGTTGTACTCTGAAACGGATATGATTCAGAATTTCTAGTTTTGCAAAGGAATAAGAGGATCCTAGAGCTAGGTTTTGGTATGACTTGTGGAGTACTCAAAAACTGGGTACCAGAAGCGCAAGCTTGGATGGAGTATCAAAACTGGGTACCAGAAGCTTGGATACCCAAGCGACATCCGCTAAACAAAAAAAAAAAAAAAAAAAAAAACTCAGCTGCCCTGACGCAGGATTGAACAACAAAAAAATTAAACTCGCTGCCGCTGCCATGACGCAGGATTGAACGAAGACTATCATCACCAACTAGAAACAATGGTCTCGCCGCCCAGTGAGTATAATCAAATTTAGCCTGACCGGACCAACCGGCATCATCACCAACATTCCAAACAATACCATTCACCATTAAAGGAACCGCAATAACCAAAAATAACAAGGAAAACAAGAACTTGCTGTTGAAACCCATGGCGAAGAAACAAAAAAAAAAAAAAAAAAAAAACTTAAAAAATCAAAGACTGGTAATTCTGAGATTGTGTGTGAAGATTAAGCATAGGCCATGATCAGGTATTTATAGAGCTTGGTTTTGGGATGATATGTTGTGTTCTAAACGGATCCAGACTTTTAGTTCTACCAGGAATATATAGGAGATTAAGTAAATAGAATAGGACATTGAAAGGAATTTACAAAGGATCGAGGTTTCGTTAATACTTGTTGTACTCTACAACGTATTTCAGGGAGGAACTATAACTAGAAAGCTGTACTGCAAATTGTGCTTTGGTGTAGCTCAAAAAAATGAGAGAGAGAGCTAATAGAATGCGAAGGCTTGAGGATCAAGGCCGAGAATAATCTGCAGATTTACTCCTGAAGCCTCATGTGTTTAATATGTAGTCTTACATATTAAATATGTGTTTAAATCTGTCTCACATTTGGGAAAGATTTAAACTATCTCCATAGTCCACAATCAGGGAGATAGACGCAGTCAGATACACTAAAACCCGAGTCAGCCTTGAGTTACATTTGGTAGCCAAACGTTTCTGCAACAACTGCCTGTACAATCCACACAAAATCCAAACTAAACTGAATTATCGGACTGCAGGTAACATTCAAGGATGAAGAACCATTTACAGAATAGCAACCAACTTCCTCAAGGGAGCAAAAGATGAGGTGGAGTCTCTAACAACCAATGGAACTCGGTACAAATCCAATTCTGCTTGGAAGGGATCCAGACAAATATAACATATATCCTAAAATGAAACAAATCTGACGAAACTAAATTAAAAAAGAATAGACAACTATCCCAACAGCTGCACTAAAGCTCAGTGTGTGGAATGGTTTTAGATACAAAGGAGGGTTCCCCTGACTGGTTGCTGGTAATGATGCAGAACCAGATGCAACCATTCTAATGAAGCAAAATATTCGAAGTGCTTTTTCCTTGAAAAGAAACAGCCAAACGGGAAACTGAATATAGATGGAGAGAAGTAATTTCAGGAGAACTCTAACAGTGCTCAGAATGCAGTCTAGAATGTTAGATGAATGCAAGTGTAACTTAAGCACTGAGTTCGCAAGCATTTGTCAGTACGACTAATAACAAGAATTTACCGGATTAACAATACTAAGAACCTAAAAACAGCTTTTGCAGACACACAGTTTGGTAATGGCAGTGTACAGTGGGTGTATCAGCTATTTATGCACTCATCCTTTCAGACAAAAATACCAAAATCCTCGCCAACAGAAACATTATTTGTTCTAATTCCTAGCAGTATGGCTATAAGGAGCCTAGCTATAATAGAGCCTTGTCGTGGAGACGGAAATGTAGCATTATTAAAAGATGGAAAATTGACTTAATCACAGATAAAGCAGAGAAGAAACTAAATCATGTAGATAGTTACAGAGAATGAAATTCTCTAACTTATATATCTATAGAGTTGTGCATACTGCCATCCTGGGTGAGTTGGGTCATACAATGCATATTACTGCTTAGCCACAACCTATAAATCATTTTCTAGTGAGTAAGGCGTGGAACTGCCAATGGTACTGTATGCCTCTAAGTTGTGACCTTACTCTACTATCCAAGAAACCCCATCACCACATATAAAAGTATACAAAATACGTAGGGTATCACGCTTAAATTTAATAAAAGTAAACAGTGAAAGAGAAGCACAACTACCCAAGAAAGACAGCTAAACCCCAATGTGGAAACTCAAGAATAAAGTCTTATACATGAAATAGCAATTATGTAAGACCCAGCATTCACAAGTATAATTACCAGATTTAAATGTAGGTACCTGCAGATATAATCCTTGCTACTGCTGCACGCACAGACATATTCCTTGCTACTGCTGCACACATATTACCAATTGCTGGTTTTCAACTTGGGACTTGTATTTATCAAGTACCTCTCTGGATATGTCAGCTGTTTCCATTGTTTTTGTATTTTCTTCTCCTAATGCTTTTAATGAAATCAAGGTGTTCATATGCAGGATTGCTTGATGTATACGTTTATCCTTGCCAAAATCCACAAGCAGTTTTGAAGATACGGAGTTTAGGTCATGAATTAGGACCATTGTCTTTGAGCAACATAGAATTGCACGCCTACACATGAGGCCAAGCCATTCATGAGCATCTGTGTTGCTTAGAGTAAACTCTTCAGTCCATTTGAATGGCCCATTTTCTGTATTCTTCTTCAGTAGCAATATCTCATATGTATTGGTTTCTTTATCATAGTAAGTACCCGACAAACAACCCCCTAAAACCCCAAGTTTATAACCCCAATTAGTGTGAAAATTTGTAGGTATTTCATACATTGTTTCACAAGACAAATCAAAAGCCACAACTTTGCCAGTTTTTAGCTGCCAGGAAATAAAGTGAAGTCCATTGCCGAGCACGCCACGTATAGAACTAAACGAATCCAGGTCTTTGTCGAATTTCTTCCCTAAGTTCCTCCATCCCTTGCCACTTCCAAGTGTGTACACCTCAACATGTACAGAATCGGATTCTTTCAACAATTTATACAATCTAACAACCTTGTACTCATTCGTCTTAGAAACATAACCGAATCCAGTCAACAATCGTGCACCACGATCAGAGTTTCTCTCAAATTCAGGTAGAAACACACATTCTCTTGTGATGGGATTACATATATAAACAGGTTCATAATTCTCCCCATCATTATCATAGCATCCATTCAGACAAACTAAACCATTACAGGAATTAATAACACTGTAATGCTTAAATGGAGCAGGGTTTAGTTTCATTCTTGTAATTCTATGAAAGGGTTGTTCCTCTGAAGATGCATATTCTAAGTAATGAAACTGTCTGTATGCACGAAATGGATTATTATTCACAAAAAGGAAGGTAAACTTACCATCAGAAGCACCAGCAGAATCAAGATTTTCAAGGCAACGATTCAGGTGAAATTGAGAAAACGATTGATGTCTGATCACTTTATTCCATGATTTGGAGACTAACTTGCACTCTAAAACTGATTCAGCTGGTAAACGTGTTAAGATGTTGGAGATTAAATCCACTGTAAGCTTATCAAAGTTCCCCATTTCAAACCAAAACGATCTACAGAGTATTAATGGCAGAAATAGAGATGAAGATCTGAAGAGATTTTAGTAGGGTTTTAAAATGAAATGGGATTTGTTGTGGAGACGAGGAGTGACTCTTCGAGAAATGCAAAGGGTCTGTTCTCCCCTTCTTTTTGAGGACTGTTTAGGTTTAGGGTCGGGGGGAAAGAAGTTAATGGACAGATTTAAAATTAAAAAAGCCCACTCAAGTAGGACCTGATAGACCTACGGCCGAATGAAGGTAAATTTTTCCTGGGACGGAGGTAGAATCATATAACAAATTACACCAGTATACAACTTAACCGAGTCTATAAATGCATTTTCAGTAGCATTTAGATATCTTCATAAGAGACATTGCTCACAATTCCAATCTTGTCTGCATCAATCTGATGTATTACACGTAACGCTTGTTACTTGAAAGAGAAAAAAAAAGCCTTCTTGATGGAGAATAATTGTCCTTTTTGCAGTGTTATGTTAAAAACATCATAAAATGTTTTTGGTACTACCATGATTAACTGTAGCATACGGATTTGAGACACATCAATTCATTTCACTTGCTTTGGATATCAGGACTTGATGAACATGCAATTAACGCAAGATCATGCAATAAACATGCATCTCGTGAACCATGTAGTGCCGACTAAAATTATGTTCTATTCTTTCTTTGGTTATTAGTAACTTAAAATTAGGGTCATTACTTAATGTAGACAGTGTTACTAAACAATGTCTTAATAATCAACGGCCTAAAAGAAGGCTAGAGGTCTGACTCAACAGTTGGCAAGAGCCAAATAGAAGGTCTGTACCAAAAATAGGTTTAAGTGTTATCATTAGTCCAACAAACAAGAGAATGAGCTACATTGTTATAGGTTTTGGGCTGATAAGTAAAAATACAAGAAACAATACTATAACTGAAAAAGAAATATCTTTAAACAAAGCATCCGTCCTTTGATTGACTTAGAAATTCTCTTGTGAAAATTGATAAATCGTGAGCTTTGACATCACTTTTCACAATGAAGTGATCATTAAACTCAATGATCCACTAATTTCTTCAAAACTACCCAAATTGCTCTAGTTTACGCTTTCTTCAAGAGTAGGCTTAATTTATAAGAACACAAAAAGAAGATTCCCCCACAACATCACGAATTATATAGCCTACGGTATTATCCATAGAGACGGGATCAAAGGGCAAAGATCGGTATTCCTTTTAACCATCCCGAAGGGGGAGGCATTCAAGAAGCACCACCAATGACAAAGGGATAGGGGGCAAGGGATATAGTGGGGTGTATGGTTGTGATCATAAATTTAGCCTTGGCTATAATAGCACTCGAGGCTTCCTTTTCTTCGTGAAGATCAAACTAAATCTATTATTCCATATAGACTACATGACAAGAGTAGCAAAAGTTATCTTAGATTCATCGTGAGAGCGGAGCGATATTAACAAGCCAATGTTCTAACCAATCATATAGGTAGAAGTAGCGAAATTCAGGATAGGTAAACCAAGAGAAGTCGCATCAAACAGAACAGGCAAAAGAACACATAACTAAAGCATGCATAGCAGATTCATTACAAGCAAGGCAGATAACAATGTAAATTGGCATTCTAGTTTGATGAACAGTTCTAGTAGGTAGAGTATTCTTAGCAACTTTCCAAATAAAAATTTGGATGCGATGAGGCATTCTAAGATTCCAAATGCACTTCAAAGATTGTTGTCAGGGGAAGGTATGAGACCTCTGAGACCCAAGTAGGGAGATTTAGAACTAAACTTGTTATTCTTTGAATGCTCCCAAGCCTTCCTATCAGAAGTGAATATCTAGCTGAAGGGAATATTAAAAATCTTCTGCACAGAATCATTGTCAAATGGGTATTTAATCTAGAAATATTCCAAGATCTAGTAACAGGATTAACGAAATAAGAGACTTTTAAATTAAGGGTATTGGGAACGAGGAGGTTAAGTCTGGAAGAGCCTAGAGTGGGGATCCAGTTATCACACCAAGGGTCAATAAACTAGCCATCTCCAATAATCCAAGATATAAAAGGTTTGATAAGTTCTTTAATAGTAAAAAGACAAACTACAAGTAGGCTCACAATATATGTCCGATATCCTAATCCGTTTCCAGTATTCGGGATCCTATAGGATTTTATCTGCTTTATCGGATATCGGATATCGGATACGGATATTTATCGGATATTTCTCCCTTAACCTATCGGAATCGGATTAGGCTCTATCTGTTTGGTTAATATCCGATATCCGATAGAACATGGATTTATTTGTGATTTACCCTAACCATATTTATGATTTATTTGTGATTTACCCTAATATCCGATATCCGATATGAAATGTTTGAAAAATTGAACTTAAATTTCAATTATGAACATGTTTTAAAGGGTTTTTAACATTTTTTTTCACAACTGGATATTATCGGATAAATATCCGATATCCGATAGCTTAGCCTATCGGAATCGATATCTGATTTTGATATCCTATAGGATATTATCGTATATCGAATATCCGATAGTGCTTAACCTGTCGGATATCGGATTTCTGAATATCCGACGGATATTCTTCCATTGACAGGCCTATCTACAAGTAGAAGGACACTTAACATTTAAGAAATCAGTATTATGGAAGTATATAGATTTAAGGATAGTACCTATAAGAGAGTCAGGTTGTTCAATTAACTTCTAACCATTTCTAGTAATAATATCAAGGTTATTCAGCTCATCTTTTCAAAAACCTATACCTCCTTCATTTTTGGGGGAGCAAAGGGTGTCCCAACCAAGTAAGTGAAGTTTCCAGTCCTTTGGATCTAAGGTTTCTCCCCACCAAAATTTACAAAGGTGAGAGTCCATTTCCTACACAAAGCTTTAGGGATAAAAAAAAAGCCATCATTTGGTAAATAGGGATAGCCTGGCCCACATGTTTAACCAGAAGTTTTAACAAACTTGAGATAAAAGTTTATGATACCAAGAGGTGATCCTAGCATCAATAGACTGAAGAATACTCATATGAGTTTGAATTTATAGTTTTGAAAACTAATAGGAGTACCTTACTTATCTCTCAAGTCCTGGGAACTAATGTTAAGGATATTAGATAAGTGTTGAGTGAGATAAGATGGAAGATCCTTCCTAAACAAGATATCAGATTTATCGAAGTTAATTTCCTTACCATAAGCAAAGCAATACTTTTTGAAAAAACGGGGGTAGAACAACCACACCCAATATTTCGTCAGGCAATCTGTATGGGCTAACTCAAATATATTTCCAAGAGAATCAACTAGACAGTCAGACTCAATCAAGAAAAATATATCCAAGAGTTATATCTCTGTTTCAATGTAATCATAAAATCAAACAGATAGGAATCCGCGAGCCTGATTATTATGAAAAACAACTTGAACGGTATCAAAGACCAATGTTCAAGTGTCAATCAATTTTAATCAACAACCAAAGGTTTGATTTACCAATTGATTGAACTATGCACAACCTGTGATATTTTAATTATATAGAAAATATAATGTGGAAAGAAATAACACAGACACTAAAAGTTTTGTTAACGAGGAAACCGCAAAATGCGAGAAAAGCCTCGGGACCTAGTCCGATTTGAACACCACACCGTATTAAGCCTCTACGGACTTTAGCCTACTACAAGATAACTTCGGACCGGAATGTAGTTGAGCCTAACCAATCTCACACCGATTAAGGTACAACCACGTTTCTTGCGCCTCTAATCCCAGTGATTTTTACGCACTTGATTCCCTTAGCTGATCTCACCCATAACTAAGAGTTGCTACGACCCAAAGTCGAAGACTTGATAAACAAATCTGTCTCCCACAAAAAAGTCTATTCTAATAGATAAATCTGTCTCCCACAGAAATACCTACGAAGTTTGTTCCATCTTTTGATAAATCAAGTTGTACATGAACCAATTGATAATCCGGTCTTATATTCCCCAAGAACAGCCTAGAAATATCAATCACCTCACATAACTTAAATATATGGTACTAGAACAAGTTATTGCGGAATCACAAAGAATGAGACGAAGAGCTTTGTGATTATTTTTTATATCTTACCTATCGGAGATTAATCTAGAGCAAATCTTAGAGAAAATAGTACTCAATATGATAGAACAAGTAAGATCAGAACACGCAACTACAGAGAAAATAGTTGGGTTTGGCTTCAGAATCCCAATGAAGTCTTTAAGTCGTTAACCTATAATGAATTTAGGAAAAACCTATGTTGAAGGAGAATCGAATCTAGTCGCAACTAGTATCACACATAAGGTGTGGGGATTAGGTTTCCAGTTGCTAGAGTTCTCCCTTATATAGTCTTCAAATCAGGGTTTGATAACTTTGGAACAAAGCAATCAATATCTACCGTTGGATGAAATCCTGATTTAAGATTCAAACTAAGATTGCTTAAACCAAGACAATTTCGTCCACCATTAGATGGTCTTAGATTGTTACACACAAATGAAATATACCTTCATTTAGACATGGGTAACCGTACCTAAACGTGTATATTAAGTTGGGTCAATAACAGTTAACCGAAGTTATCCATATGAACACTTTTGTATTAACCTTGTTCATCTTAACACTTCTAGATCAAATGAATATAATTGTGTTACTCGTAGAGTTGTTCAATTGTTTATATTCTCATAGAAGTATACGAGACACAATTGAAGCAAAATCGAATTGATTCAAAAGAATCAGTTCATGAACATTTTAGCCACGGTTTGCAAAGATTGTGTTCCTTAATTTATAAATGTATTTGTTCATGAGTACGAAATCATATTTAACCGATTTTAGAACTTAAACTCATAAGTTTGCATATAGGTACGCAAACTTTAAGTTCTGGACTTTGATCTTTTTCGACAGTTCGCAAAAGGGTACGCATATTGTTGTTCCTGACCGAACTCAGGTGAAAAAGTTTGCAAAGGGGTACGTAAACCTAGTTACTCTGGACTTTAATGGGCTTAAAACCGTTCATATATGGGTATGCAAACTTAGTTCCCGGACCTGAATTATTCTTCCAACAGTTTGCATACGGGTATGCATATTTTGATATATCCAGACAATGGTTAATTGTTTTAGACTCCCATTTCAATCATTGAAACATCCTTAGAAGACAACAATAGTTGTCTCACACAAACTATTATCTTATAAGTAATTTTCAAGTGATCGAATGATCAATATGAAACATTCCAGTCTACATCAAATGACCTGTCTCGGACAAATCATGTAAGATTTTCACATGATCATCTTTTGACTTTCGTCAAGAATAATGATGAACGTGGTTAAAGAAAAAATCTTTCCAACACATATTTCGAGAACGATATAAGTGAGTTAAACTGAGCTCGAAATATCATATGTGTATAATGTGAAAGTTTATATAGCTATACGACTTAGTCTCAATAGGAGATAGAATAGAATATTCTTATGAGTGATAAATGAGTTCAAGTCTCCAGATACCTTTTGTTGATAAAGTTCTTCCAAGCTCCCCTAAGTAGATTTTCTTCTTCAATCGATGAACGACGTGAATTCTAAAGCTCAAATACACATTCTATCCTAATCCAAGAAATAGATATAAGTAGACTAGAAATTAAGACTTATAGTTTTGACAACTAAACTTGACAAACAAGCTTGAGATAGAAACGCTTGCGAAGTTTGACCCGAGAAGTGCTCTAACACTTTTTCGAGATAATCCTTAATAGTAATAAAATAATTGATAATAGTTTTAGAAAACATCAAACAATCATCAAAGAAAAATTAAATGAGTTATGGGAGGGGCATTCCTACAAACTTTAATACCTTGAACCAAATTTATTCTAGTGAATTTATCAATATAAGAAGATAGATCTTCATAGCAAAGAATATAAAGATAAGGGGATAATGGGTCTCCCTGTCTAAGACCTCTTTTCCGGCCGGGATTAGACCAAATGGGCCACCACCGGAAGAACAAAATAAGAGACAGTACCCATGCATTGGATTATTAGGGAAATCCAATGTTCACAAAGATCCATTTTCCTAAGAATTTTCTCTCTATGAAGTTCCATTCAATCTTGTCATAATAAGATTTAGACATGTCTAACTTTATAGCTGCTAGGCCTTCCTTACCATGATAGTAATTCACTGTAAAAAACACCTCATTAGCAAGAAAGATGTTATCAGCAATGTTTCTTTTAGGAACAAAGGCACTTTGGTTTTGAGAGATCAAACCATCCATTAAGGGTTTAAGTCTATTGGCCAGAGTTTTGGAAAGAATTTATAAGCAAAATTGCATAACCTAATAGGTATATATTGAGAGACAAATTCATCAGTATGAGTGATAGGTGTAGAATACATCGTATTTTCTATATAGAGTTTATGCTTTCTTTTGCTATTTTTCGTGTGAATTATGTACTTTACGCGTGCTTTTGAGTTTATAGGTGCAATGGAGTCTATGGGAGCAAAAGAAGGAGAAATCATTCATTTAAGCGGAAAAGAGAAAAAAGGCGAAGCTATCGGCGAAAGAACGAGGCCATTCCGGGTCCGTATGAGAAGGTTATAAGCAAAGTCAACAATTAAGCTTGTCGGTTCCAAGGACCGACAATACAAAGAGATTTATTGGTGGCCCATATCCATTATTTGGGTGCCTAAATATGGCCGTACAGCAGCCTTATCAGCTTGGTTTTGTGAAGAAACTCGTTTTCTTCCCCAAATTTCATTTTGCATCTGAGAAAGAAACTGGCACATCGGCCATGGATTCAGTCCACCTGAAATCAAGAGAGAAGAGAGAAATGGAGGCCATGGTTGTCTGAAACCATTTTCACCTGAAATCAAACGAGGAGAAAATGCAGAGAGGTGACATTAATGAATTGATGTATGAATACAGCAGGATGAAATCAGGGATGGGTTTGCTGACGAGTTGAAAATCCAGAGAGGGGTTTGTGTGATTTGAAGAATCTGTTAAGAGTGAGAAGGTTTTGCTCAAGATCGATTGGGAAATGAGATTGTGAAGCTGTTGAAGGTCGAGAAGATGGGCTCATACTAGGATTGAAAATCGTATGGATTTGAATAAGGGATTTGAGATCTCAGAAGAGGTGGTTTCTGATGTTGGTTGAACACGATACATAAGGGTTTGAATTGATTATACGATTAAGAGACAGATGGGTTTGAGCTGCTGCCGATTCATGGTTTGGATGCTCTTGGATTTGCAATAATGGAGAACTGAGTTGATGAATTGTGATTACCTGTGGAGGTGGACTGAGATGGAAGTATATGGGTCTGTGATGTGATGCTAAGCTTGGAGGTTACAGGGATTGCTTTAGGGCCTGAATTGAGCTGTATTGCAGGAGGAAATGGAACTTGGTGGTGTTGTTGAGCTAAGCAGGGGTAGATGCATGTTAGGACAGGTACAAGCTACATGGTAGTTGCAATTGGAGTCTGGTGGTATGAGAATGAATAGTATGGCAGGTTCAAGTATGGATGGTGTGGCACTAAGGTGATAAGTGGAACCGGTGGTACTTGGTGTTGACTAATGGGTTTTGCGGCTATGGATTGTCAGAATCGAATGAAGCCGAGGCAAAGCAACAGATTCTGTGAGAAGAAGAGCTAGATTTGAAGTAGATATGAAGAAGGAAATGGGGTTTGTTTGGTTGTGAAGTTGCGGTGAGGTGTTTGTTGTGGTGTTGAATCTGCAAATACAATAGTGGAGCAAATGGGATTTGAGTTACAGAGAATGCAAGGAATTGAGATGGCTGGTGGTTTAGAAGCAGAAGCTAAGTCATGGATATGAAATGCAATGAAGCAGCTGAGCTAGTGGGCTTGTGTTAGCTGTGACTGGAGGAAATGGCAGTGAAGCTAGGGATATTGAAGTTGAGAACTGGTGGAGTTCAAATCTTTGCAATGCAAATGGAGTCAGAAGCTGTGATGGTCTTGTGATTGGCGAGTGAAGATGTTGCAAACAACACAAGTGTGTTGGTAGTCTGGGATGGACTTAGTAAGGGTATTACATGAGCTGCGGATCGGTGGCGAGAGATGAATGATGGGTCTCGCAAGATGGTGGATGTGCGGTTTACGTGGTTGAGATGAGTCGTGCATTGCAGGTGAGTGTGGCACGAAAAGGAGAATGATGGAATTGCCAAGTGCCATGATGGCTGGCTAAGGCCGGATATGCACAAGGATTGTGCAACACAAGACAAGCCCTGCAATGGCCCAACGGCAAGATGGCAAAGACCACGAATCGGTCGACTCTCCCGACTCGGTCCGACCGAGTTGAATCGTTTCGACCGTTGACCCGCCGTTCCGACTCGTTGATCGGTGACCGGCGGACTTTTGCCAATCCACCGTAGCCGTTTTCCAGCGACTTTCCGACCGAATTCGGCCACAATCCCAGACTTCCGGCACCGTTTTGGGACGTATTTTCTACACGGGTTTCTCATTCTTGTGGGCTTGGTGGATTCTCACCTAATGGACTTTGAAGACTAGACCTAATTTTAGAAGTTGGAGAAAGCTATAAAAGGGAAGGTCTTCTACAACTTATGATATATCTTTTTCTTGGGAATTTTGGAGAGCCGTTTGTTTACGCTTCTAGGGTTTGGTTTTGTTCTTCTTCTTCCTTGTTTTATTATTGAATATTGATGATGATGAACTCCATAGCTATGAGAGTAGCTAAACATCTTATTGGTTATGGGATAAAAGTTGATTTCTCAACATGCTTTTGATTCAATGAATTAGTTTTGTCTCAGTAATTATTGTTTGTGATTCACAATTAATAGTGTTATAAGATTTGAAAACTTGTTAGGTTGAGTCCTAATCAATCCGATTTGTGTTCATCTCTAGAGCTATATTAGGGTTTTCAATACGAAAACGTTGTTTATCCTGATTCTAAGTAGCATAATTGTGGTTAGTGCTTTTAGTGATATATCCTACTAGTCATAAGTGAATCATAACTTTTGTTAAAACGTTTAGTGCTTTTACACATTCGTTTGCATTGATGAGTTTTATTCCATAAATCTTAATGCTTTTAGGGAGTTAAACTTAATTGTGCTTTTTACACTTTAGGTTGCTTTCACGAAGAATTCACATATGCATCTTTTAATGTGGTTGTGATGAAAATGTGGGAATTAACGGGTTATACTTGCGATCAAGATATCCTAGGACTTTTAATAAATACGAGATTAAAATACCAATTCTAATCATTGATGAAAATACATGTTTGTGAATGATACCATCCCTTGACCAATATTCTCTCCTTATTGATTTCTCGAATTACTTACTTTGCTTTTAATTACTTTTATTTGCTTAAATACAACAAACATACCTTGGGTTACTTTAGAAACTGAAATTTTATAACAACAAACGCCTCTCTGTGGATACGAACTCTTTCTTATCGAGTACTATATTTATATCTAGTTGATTGAGAAAGTGAAATTATATTTGACGGATTGACACACGATCAAATTTTGGCGCCGTTGTCGGGGAGGCATACGGCTTGTTATTAAGTTTTTAGTTTCTTTTTACAATTTCTGCTTTTATCTTTGCTTTTCGGTTCTTGTCTTGTTTCTCACTTGTTTGCGAGAATTGTTTGCAGTGCATAATCTCTGGCTTCTAAGGATTGGAATTATCCAAGGTGCGGGATAGCTACTAGACGCGACACAATACTCCAACCAAGTAAAGACACAACGGACGAGCACGAGGAGGAAGTAGGAGAAGAGATTTTCCGACAACGTGAAGAAGAAATGGGTGATGCAAATAGTTCACTCAAGGACTTGGCTTCTCATAGGCTTGATACACAATAGGGGTGTATTCAAACGAACTCTACTTTTGAGATAAAGCGGGGTTGCTTAGAGAATTACCAAAATTCCATGGCATGGTGAATGAAGATCCTAACAAACATCTTTTGGACTTCCACACCATTGTCACGGCTATGCTTCCAAGAAATGTAGAGGCAGATGGTGCAATGTTGAAGGTCTTCCGTTTCTCTTTAATGGATAGTGCTAAGGATTGGTTGTACTATTTACCTCCCTAAGTGTCACAACATGGAATGGGTTGAAGAAACTTTTTTTGGAGAGATATTTTCCTGCATCCAAGGCTACTCAAATTCGCAAAGAAATTTGTGGGATGAAGCAAAACGGGGGAGAATCCTTATATGAATGTTGGGAACGGTACAAGAGATTGGTTGCAAGTTGCCCTCACCACCAATTTAGTGACGCTATGATCATCCAATACTTCTATGAAGGACTCCAATCAAGTGATAGGAATCTTATTGACGCTAACTAGTTAGCAAGATGGTGGCACAAGCTAGAGAGTTGATTGAAAACATGGCAGCGAACTCACAACAATTCTTAAGTCGTGGTTCGGATGTGATTCTAAGAAGGGTGAGTGAAGTAAGCGAGGTGGAGGAACTACGTCAACAAATGGGTAACATGACAAAGAATGTTGCAACAAGTTGCATCCGCGGTTATACCAACTTCTCCTCAATCTTATGAAGGCGAGCAAGCTAATGCGATCTTTCCAAATCAACCAAGACGGTATGATCCCTACTCCAACACTTACAATCCGGGATGGAGAGATCACCCCAATTTTAGCTATGCCAACAAGCAAGGAGCGGTTCAACACCCTACTTTCAACTCTTCAAGTGGATTTCAACCTCAACAACAACAATTTCAAATGAGGCAACAATTTCAAAGCAACCTCAAGCACAACAATCGATGCAAAATCAAGGTTCGATATTGATGCAAAGCTTCAAACTTTTATGCAAGGTATTTCTACCATGTTTAAAGAAAGTCAACAAGAGACTAAGAGTGCTATTAAGGAGTTGCAAACACAAATGGGCTCCATGGCTATTGAGTTGAACCAATTGAAGGCGCAAAATAGTGAAACTCCCTTCTCAACCTATTAACCCAAAAGAGGGTGTCAATGCTATTACGTTGAGAAGCGGTACACAACTTGTGCAACCCGAAGTTGCCGATTCGGGCAAGGTGGAGACACCAAAGGAACCTGTTTTGGAGGAGAAAGTCGAGGATTCTCCCCAAACTTCCGAGGTACCTATTTCTAACGCTAAAACTCCTAAGTTCTACTTATGTTCCTCCTCTACCTTTTCCTCGCAGATTTGCAAGTTCTAAGAAGGCGGAACTAGAAAAGGAGATTTTAGACGTTCTAAAAAGATCCATGTGAACATACCACTCATTGATGCTATCAAGCAAGTACCAAAGTATGCAAAGGTGTTAAAGGACTTGTGCACCAACAAACAAAGGCTCAAAGGTAATGAAGTGCTTAGTGTGGGGAGAATGCCTCGGCAATATTACAACACAAACTCCCACTTAAGTGCAAGGATCCGGTAGTTTTGACATTCCCGTCATAATTGGTAACACAACTTTTAACAAAGCTATGTTGGATTTAGGCGCTTAGTTAATGTTATGCCTGCGTCAATGTATAATTCACTTGATCTTGGTCCTCTTAAAAAGGCTGAAATTGTATTGCAATTAGCCGATCGCTCTAATGTCTACCCAATGGGTATTGTTGAGGATGTTCTTGTGCAGGTTAATCAACTTGTATTTCCAGCGGACTTTTGTGTGTTAGAGATGGATGAAGGTGCACGGACTCAATCTCTTCCATTGCTTCTTGGGCGTCCTTTCATGAAAACGGCTAAAACCATAATTGATGTGGACAAAGGAACGCTAACCATGGAGTTTGATGGAGAAACAATACGTTTCAACATTTTCGATACGATGAGATATCCTAGCGATGTCCACTCTTGTTTCTCCATTGATGTTATGGATTCATTGGCACAACAAATGTTTGAATTAAACGGTGATGATGCTTTGGAAACCGTGTTAACTACACCCATGGATAATGGTGTAGAGTGTGGTAATGAAGTCAAGGAAGTTCTTGGTGATCTCAATTCACTACAAGAATGCCCGAAAACTCATAATATCTCTTTTATTTCTTTACCATGCAGTGATGAAAAGCTTGTACCTTCAATAGTTAAATCTCCGATTTTAGAATTGAAACCTCTTCCCGACCACCTTAAGTACTTGTACTTGGGTGATAATGAAGAGTTACCGGTGATAGTTTCTAACAAGCTTAGTGATTTACAAGAGCAAAAACTTCTAAGGGTGCTAAGGAAGTACAAGACGGCCATAGGATGGACAATTGCCGATATCAAGGGTATTAGCCCTGCCGTTTGTATGCACAAAATTCGTTTGGAGGATGATGTAAAGCCTAAAAGGGATGCGCAACGTTTTGAATCCTCCCATGATGGAAGTTGTGAAAAAGGAGATACTCAAGCTTTTGGAAGTGGGTGTTATCTACCCCATATCCGATAGCAAGTGGGTAAGCCCGGTACAAGTAGTACCAAAGAAATCGGGTGTGACAGTGGTGGAGAATGATAAGAATGAACTTGTCCCAACTCGTGTGCAAACCGGTTGGAGGGTTTGTATTGATTATAGAAAATTGAATGCCACCACTAAAAAGATCACTTTCCTTTACCTTTTATCGATCAAATGCTTGAACGTTTAGTGACACTCTTACTATTGCTTTCTTGATGGCTATTCAGGTTATAATCAGTTGTGATAAAGACCGGAGGACCAAGAGAAAACCACTTTCACTTGTCCTTTCGGTACTTTTGCTTATAGGAGGATGCCTTTTGGCCTATGCAATGCTCCAGCTACCTTTCAAAGGTGTATGGTAAGTATCTTTTCTAATATGTTGAAAACATAATCGAAGTGTTCATGGATGACTTTAGTGTCTTTGGTGATTCTTTTGACCTTTGCTTGAACAATTTGTCTCTAATCCTTGAACGATGTGTTGAAACAAATCTTGTGCTAAATTGGGAGAAGTGCCATTTTATGGTAACTCATGGCATAGTTTTAGGCCATATAATATCTTCTAAAGGCTTGGAAGTTGATAAATCTAAGATAGACCTTATTCGTGTTTCTAACCCCTCCCACTACGGTGAGAGAGATACGTTCTTTTCTTGGTCATGCAGGTTTCTATCGTAGGTTCATCAAGGATTTTTCCAAGATAGCATCACCACTTTGTAACTTATTGCAAAAAGATGTGGTTTTTAACTTTGATGAGAAATGTATGGCGGCATTCAATCGTTTGAAAGAGCTTTTGATTTCAGCCCCTATCATTAAACCACCGGATTGGAGTAAGCCGTTTGAACTCATGTGTGATGCTAGTGATTATGCGGTTGGTGCGGTGCTTGGGCAACGTGTGGGGAAGCTTCCTCATGCTATCTATTATGCTTCTAGAACGTTAAATGAGGCTCAACAAAACTACACAACCACTGAAAGGAGTTATTAGCCATTATTTTTGCTTAAGAAAAGTTTCTCTCTTATCTAATTGGTACAAAAGTTGTTGTTTTTTCTGATCATGCAAAACGCTAAGTACTTGCTTACAAAGAAAGAGGCGAAACCGAGGCTCATACGGTGGATTTTACTCTTGCAAGAGTTTGATATTGAAATCAAAGACAAGAAAGGGATTGAGAACACCGCCGGATCATTTGAGCCGACTTGCTGTGGACAAGGAGACTATCCCGTTGCGTGAAAGTTTCCGGATGAGCAACTATTCTCAATTGCCTTTGGAGAACCATGGTATGCCGATATTGTTAATTACTTAGTTTCTAAACAAATCCCAGTAACTTGTCTCGTCTTTGAGAGGGACAAACTTAAGAGGTTAGGAACCAATACATATGGGATGATCCATACTTATGGAAACATGGTAGTGACCAAGTAATACGAAGGTGCGTGCCCATCGAATTTAACTCTATCTTGTCTTTTTGTCACTCTTATGCTTGCGGAGGACATTTTGGGAGTAAGAGAACCGCGCACAAGGTACTTGAAAGTGGTTTTTATTGGCCAACTTTGTTTAAGGATGCACATATATTTTGTACAACTTGTGATAGGTGTCAAAGAACTGCAATCTAGGTGCCCGAAATCAAATGCCACAAACTTTTATCCAATTTATTGAAGTTTTTGATGTATGGGGTATTGATTTTATGGGGCCTTTTGTCAACTCCCATGGGAATTTTTATATCTTACTTGCGGTTGATTATGTCTCGAAATGGGTGGAAGCTAAAGCCACCCCAACTAATGATTCTAAAGTGGTTTTGATTTTGTGCAAGCCAATATTTTTGCAAGGTTTGGAATTCCAAGGGCGATAATTAGCGATGGGGTTCTCACTTCAAAAATGAGTTCTTGCAAAGTTTGTTAAGGAAGTACAATGTGTCGCATAAGATTGCAACACCTTATCATCCCCAAACCAATGGACAAGCCGAGGTGTCTAACAAGGTGAAATCTATTCTAGAAAAGACGGTGAACCCAACAAGGAAGGATTGGAGCATGAGACTTAATGATGCTTTGTGGGCGTATAGAACCGCATATAAAACACCTATTGGAATGTCTCCTTTTAGGCTTGTGTATGGTAAACCTTGTCACTTACCCGTGAAATTGAGCATAAGGCGTTTTGGGCTATTAAACAATGCAACATGGAGATGGATGGGGCTGGAAAGCAAAGGAAGTTACAACTCCAAGAGCTAGAGGAGCTCCGCAATGATGCATTTGAGAGTTCACGGATTTACAAAGAAAAGACGAAAGCATTCCATGATAACATGATTTCTAGGAAACAATTTTGCATTGGGCGAAAGTGCTTTTGTTTAATTCTCGCTTGCAATTATTTCCTGGTAAACTAAGGTCACGATGGATCGGGCCTTTTATTGTTACTAATGTGTTTTCTCATGGTGCAAAGTGGAAATTGTAGATAGCTACGGGGAAGGAACTTAAAGTGAATGGGCACTAGGTTGAAACCATATTATGAGAACTTCACTTCCGAAGTGGTGGAAGGAGTTAACTTTGTGGATGTGCTCCTCCGGAGGAGTCATAGAAAGCAAGGAGATAGTCGGGCTGACGACTTTAAACCAAGCGCTAATTGGGAGGCAACCCAAAGGATGAGTATTTCTTGTCTTGTATTTATTTCTTTTCTTGTTTTTAGTTTTTCTTTTGTTTCTTTGTTTTTGCTGATTTCTTATTAGGATTTCCCACCTTGACTTACTTTGGACGATTCAATTTACATTGAGGACAATGTAAAGTTTAAGTGTGGGGAGTGGTTTATGTTGTAAGTTTTTGCAATTTTTTTAACTTTTTTGTGAACTAGTGAATAAGAAAACTCCAACTTGTAGTTATTTAGAGTCACATAGTATACATGTCGCTAAGATTACATCGAGAATCTCACAATAGTGACTGAACTTAGAGATGACAGAGAACATGATCGGGTTTCTTAATTGTATGAGAGTTAAAGTTGGATTTAACCATGCCAAAGGCAAATAAGGTGCAGACGACTTCGGTATTAGAACAAAGGATCCTATAGTGGAGACTACCCAAGTTACATAATGTGAGGCACCAACCTTCAATTCTTTGTACCGTCTAAATTTGTGCTTTTAGAGTGTGTCACCGTACGTAAATTCGAGGCGTAATGGTGAGCTGTCCAATTTCCCACCATAGAAGCACTATTTTGATCTCTTGAGTGCTATTTTTATCAACCATGATGGTGACATAGAAATGCTAACTTACATACCACTTGTGATCTTGTTCATAGTTAGCACCATCCACCTTATCTCTCTCTACACCAACAGTCCATAGAAACACCATCATCATCAACAAGAGGAGCATCACAAATTGAAGGAAAGTTGAACACGTTCGAGGTTTACAAGCAACACTACAGGAATGGGCAGATTTCATATTTGAGTAAAGCAACAAAAACAGGGGAAATTTTATAAGTTGAAGACTATAATACAAGAGCGGAAATTATCAAGGATGAAAGTTCGAGAAGTCTATGATATCAAGACATATAAGTTGTGAAGATTCAAGCGGTAAAGTACTTATACCATGGCATTGTACTTACATCTTTATTTTTGTATTTTACTTTCTCTTGTCTCAAAAAAAAAAAAAAAAAAAAAAGCGAAGAAAAAGAGACAAGAGAAAAATGTTTTTATTTTGTTTTATTTTTATTTGTTATAAAAAAAAAAAAAAAAAAAAAAAAAAAAAAAAAAAATTTATATTTTGGGTTTGTATAGTTTGTTTTTATTTTTGTATTCTTTCAATAAAGCCTATGGAAAGAAGGAATATCTATAATGAAGTATCAAGCGACAAGGAATTAGAGGAAATAATCATATTGTCGAGATTCTATGAAGTTCGAGAGTTATCATCAAGAGTTGAAGACCGAAGACGAAGATGAAGACACCGATAGAAGACCGAAGACGTTTCTATGGATGCTGTGAGAGTGGTGCTAGCTGCACGCCGAACGGATAACGAGGTAAGTAAGCATATTCCCACCTTCGTTAAATGGTTTGATTTCCTTTCGAAGAGATCGTCAGAAAAATGGGTTTTCAAAAATATATAAAAGATGTGGGTTTTCAAAACATTCGGAGGGTTAAGCCTTCCTACCATTCAACGTGTCGCAGGATTCTTTCTTCATTCCAACCTTGGACACATGTGTGACCCATAAAGAGTCTGTTTATTATTGAGAGCAATATCATAAAACCCTTTCTTGTGAGGAATCGAGACTTTTGATCACTCCGAACAATTTTAGTCGAGAAGGGATGGTTACTTCTCTCTCAACTTTTAAGAATGAGATTGTGTTCATTTATGTGTCTAACTTCTTATGATTAGTGTGCGTAATTTCTATGTCTTCTTAGCGCGTTGGATACTATCATTACGGAGAACTAGTAAGTTGGAAAAAATAGGTTTTGTGGGTATATCTCTAGTAAACCCTCACGAGACTATAACTCGTCCACTAGGGACACCTAGGGGTTTAAAGGCTTGTTATTTATGCTAAAAGTGACCGTAGCCTCGACGACACGTAGTTGTTGTATTTTATTGTTTTGTTTGATTTGCTCGAGGACTAGCAAAGTCTAAGTGTGGGGGAATCTGATAGGTGTAGAATACACCGTATTTTCTATATAGAGTTTATGCTTTCTTTGCTATTTTTCGTGTGAATTATGTATTTTATGTTTGCTTTTGAGTTTTATAGGTGCAATGGAGTCACCGAGAACAAAAGGAGAAGAAATCATTCATTTAAGCGGAAAAGAGAAAAAGGCGAAGCTATCGAAAAGAACGAGGCCATTCCTGTCCGTATGAGAAGGTTATAAGCAAAGTCAACAATTAAGCTTGTCAGTTCCCAAGGACTGACAATACAAAGATATTTATTGGTGGCCCATATCCATTATCTGGGTGCCTAAATATGGCCGTACAAAGAGCCTTATCAGCTTGGTTTTGTGAAGAAACTGCTTTTCTTCCCCAAATTTCATTTTGCATCTGAGAAAGAAACTGGCACAGCGGCCATGGATTCAGTCCACCTGAAATCAAGAGAGAAGAGAGAAATGGAGGCCATGGTTGTCTGAAACCATTTTCACCTGAAATCAAACGAGGAGAAAATGCAGAGAGGTGTGATGAGTGCCAAATAGTGCATATTTATACACCTTTTTATTGGCATTTTACTCATCTTTGCGCTTAGAAATCGAGATATTATCCCAGGATTCGTGTTTTCTTTGTTTTCAAGAATAAATATTTGTATTAATTAATTTTGTGTTTTTAGGTAATAAATAAAGCTCGGAGAATCGAGGAGCTAAAGAGCGAAGAATTGAAGTCAAACATCTATGGAGCGAGATAGCCAAAGCTTCTCGCAAATCGGTTGCAACCCAACAAGGAAGACTTGGGCTAGAGCTACCCATGACCCGGATCCGAGCCCGCTCACTCTGAGCCACTGAGATCTCCTCGCCTACATCCAACGGTCGCTCCATCACTATACATCATCTCTTGATGCTCCGTGCAACACCAGATCGCTCAAAACCACTTACCATCCTCAACCGTTCGGATCGTAGTCGCTCCATCCTACGCTCGCTAGGCCCTTCTCATCAAACCCCATTGTGCCCGCTCAACAGCGAAATGACCTACCCTATACCCCTAATCGAGCAGACCATTCCTATCTTCATCTTCTCTTTCTTCTCTTCTCTACTGTCTCCATCGGTTCGAGCAACTCCACACCCATTCCCGACCAACTCTGCAACTCCACACCTTCCATCATCTCCCTACCATGCTTCCCACCACCACCAACCTTACCTGCCACAGCCGCACACCTCTCTAGGTTTAACCTTCTCTCACTTAGCTTCTCCAACCCTAGAAGCTAATTTAGAGAAGACTAAAACTAGGGGTTTCGATCGATCAATCAAGGGATGGAGTTCTCGTGAGCCGCACGACAAGAGGAGAGGCGATTCAGAGCAGTGGGTGAGAATTATTTTGTGTTTTAAAATTGAATTAGGGTTTGGGAATTTTGGGGCTGATGCATGTATAAATAGGGATGAATTGGGTTGATAGAAAACACGCCTGGATTAGCCAGAGCTGTCACTTTAGTTTATTTGTGTTCTATTTCTTGCAATGTTTTAATTTCAATTTCAGGTGTGTTGAAACCCCGCTCATATGCTAAGATTGTTCACTTTTATCATGTATTGTTCTTGTAAGCTTCATGGTTTGATTGGATAAGCTAGTTGAGTATATGACCCTATGATGGAGTGTATCGTAAGAAGACACTCCATACTAGGGGGAGTGTATAAGAGTAGTCAAAACATTAACATGGTGTTCTTCCCTGAATGAACCAAGAATAGAACTTGATTAGGAAATGCCTTAGCATAGGTGCGAGTGGTGGATTCACCATCCCGGTAGCTCTCAAGTTATTTCTTTACCTTAGTTTAGAGTTCACTTTGTCACTCAAATCACCGTATCGGCAACCAAACATTGTCACTTGTTACATTTCCTTACTTGAATTCAGTTGAAGAAGCCTTAGAATCAACTAGAGCACCCCTAGTCCTTGTGGGATCGACCCGTACTTGCCGCGTCTCCAATAGACGCCGTGCACTTGCGGTATCACTCGTAGGCCATAAATATAACACTTCTCGAGGCCTACCAAGTTTTTGGCGCCGTTGCCGGGGACTTGGTGTGTGCCCTGTGATTTTCGGCTAAGCTTTACTGATTCTCAACCCTGTATATATCTCAGCATCATTGCCTTGCATAAGTATCATTGAATTGTTCTTTGTAATCCTTACTTAGTATAACTTAGTTAATGTTTTTCCTAACTTTACATTTTTACACCCCGTCATTGCATCATTTCATCTGTAATTTCCTATTGTTCTTGTGTAACTTAGTGTAACTTGTAGTCTTCATAACTCGTACTTGTAATTTAACATATCATTTGCATCTCGCTCATTGCATCTGTAGCTCTGTAGTAATATAGCTTTCACAAATTGTAGCATCTTGCATTGTAGTAACTCTCATTCCCCATCAGCCCAATAAGCATAACATCTTTGCATTTGTGCATCTTTCTCCCTGTGGCTTGAGCTGGCAATAGCTCAGCTGCATCACCTGTTGTGCTGTGCTGCATCATTCTCTTTGCCTTAAGTTGCATATTGTGGGAGCTAAACTCTTCTCTTGAGCACAGGTACCTGCAAAGTTGCTGGGACAGCTGAGGAAAGTAAGAGCAAATGTTAACAAAGCTGCCCAAACAGGCCCTGTGAGCTCTTGAGCAAGCCCAAGAAGGAACAGAGGACAAAGGCGCGAGAACTTGAGGTTAGTCATTGACCATTGTATTGCCCCCGCACTTTGTATGCTCAGAACCCCGAGACCCCATCTGTCCTGTGACCTTATACATCCTTGCAATCTGCGGCTTTTAGGTGTGTTGTGCTTTAAACCCCAGCCTCGAGCCAAGCTCCAGCCCCGAAGCCGCCGAGCTTGTGTTTAATAACTTGATAGCCTTAGCTCCCATCGCCACATGCCTGACTCCACCCCAAAGTCATTGAGATTGTGCTTTGCTGGTTAGCCTAGGTTAGTGTAGCCGCATAACCTTTGTCAACCCCGAAGATGTTGAGCCTCGAGCATATCCAGGAGACCCCGTTGTGCTCAAATCCACCCCCGCCGTAGAGGCCGAGATACAACCGGTAACCTGAGCCGTTTAGGCCGCAAGTCCGTGTAATGCCCTCATTGTGTGAATCTGTGTTGTCTGAGCATCTAAGCTGTGCCGTGCTTTGCCAACCTGGGCACAGACCTACTGAGCTGTGATGTGTGCAATTTTTTCTTAACCTTGCCAACCTTAGCATATCCGCTTGTTCATCTGGTCAAAAAGGGAACAACTTGACCCACATAACTTGACCTTCATAGTCTGGGTCAGGCATAATCAAGCCCACGTAACCCGAGTTTGTGGGCTGTCTACACAAACAAAGCACACCGTGAACTGGGCTAGCATTATAACCTCGGGCCGCACTTAAACCGGGCTCGCCCAACCATTTAATCTTTTCCGCACTTGTTCATCTGCTGGGCTTTGCACATAACTTAAGCCCACATCCTCTGAGCTCCTGGGCTGCTCACAATCCAACCCTGGGCTACAACCACTTGGGCTTACACCAAACCAAGCCCAACTCAACCCAACTTCGGTCAGGCACTAACCTGGTCGTGCGTTTTCACAAATCCCGGGCTTCAAAATCAAATCCCAATAAACCAAAACCCAACAAAACCAAATGAAACCCAATAAACCAAACCAATCCCACCAAAACCAAATTAGATTGTGAGTTCAATTTGAGAGCTAGACCATGTCGGGATTTTGTCCGCATCTGGGATGGAACAAATAAATCCCTTAGAGAGCTTGCTTACGGGCACCTTTCACGGGATGAACACCCCACATACCATAGTGACTTTAGGGAATTTTATGGGCCTTCTCAGGGCCACGACCTCACATACCCTAATCATTATGATCATATACATCATCCACCACAAAGTTGAAAATGAACAATTTTCTCATACCTAGTCATCACTTTTAGATCAATTAGAGGCTCGACTATCTCGCTTTAGATAGGCAATCAGCTTTAGAAAAGCAATCTGTTTAATCTAGTTTTTAGGCAATATGAAATGCATGCTTGCACCTTATGTGGTGGCTTAGACCACCCCCGATGATTATTGTTATATTTTGCATGCTTATAGACAGTCTAGAAAACCATCCAATGTACGAAGTGTCTAGAAGTGACTATGCCGGGCAACTATTGGGACCATAATCAACTCCGCACACATGCATCATTCACCACATTGGGGAGATGAACAATTTTATACTCCCCAACTCCTAGTTTGCAATCAACAATGGAAACACTTATGGAGCAAAAATGCTAGGCTTGAAATGAATGCAATGCATGACCATCCATATAGCATTGATAATGAATTTCCTACTGTTGAAAACTCTCCTTCCATTGAACAACATAATAAAATTCTAGAATTGAATCAAAACCTTGAGCAAAGGTTTGCGAGTTTAGAATTCAAAATGAGTCAAATCCTTGATGCACTAAATGAGGAAAGGGAGGAATTTCAAGGTGAAATGAATGTTAGGGAAATGAATTCTTGCTATGATGATGATGATGATGAATATGAAGAGCATGTGTATTGTGAAAATGTAGTAGAATCTTTAGGTTCAGAGACATTAATTGTCTCTTCTGTGAACCCTATGAATGATGCTTTTCCGATATTCATATGTGATGATGATGTGGAACCCATGGATTTGTTTTGTGGAAATGAACATGATTTACCTTCTTCTGACTCTAGGAAAGTGTGTGATGGTACAAATGATCTTATACATGAAAACAACTTAGATGTACCTAACCTCTCTCCTGAGTCACAAATTGAAACTCCTTCACCCAACCTAGGTGTAGTTTGTCACAAAATTGCAAAACCAACTTTTCTCGAAAATGCCTAACTTAGGCTTAGAGCTTTGTGCTTCCCAAGTCCTCTTGGACTATTTTGCATCAAAGTATAACACTCTTTAAGGAGCCACAGTTGGAATATGTATGTCCATTGTTCTTAGCAAAACTCATTTTGAGTTAGACCTTTTGCATGATGTACCTTTAAAATTGCAAGATTTTGTGCTCCCGAACACACCCGTTCGCAAGTTTAGGTTTGGGGAAACTCTTTTCACATTTGTTCTTACTTACACTCTCATTTTATATTTGTGTAAGGCTGTTAATGTGTGTATATATTTTCTATTGGGTTGATCCTCAACTCTTTAGATTGTTAGTTTATGGTGAATTTTTGTATATAATCCAAAGAGGACTTGTTAAATTTTCTTTTCTTGATTCGGTTGAGTCTTCTTGCACATATATTATGCTAATCCGATATGATCTCCGTTGAGAATATTGGATTCTAGCCTTGACGAATAAAGCTCAACCCTTGCTCTTGCCGACATCCTAATCTCTTCCCTTTTTATCTTATCAAAGATAGTTCTCGTGGTATGTGACTCGTTTAAATTTTTCCTATCTCGTGACACATTGAGGACAATGTTTGATTTAGGTTTGGGGGCATTTGCATTTAGAGTTTTTAGTTTTTATTTTGCATTTAGAGTTTTTAGTTTTTTATTTTACCTTTTATTTACAAAAAAAAAAAAAAAATTAAAAAAAACTCTTTTGTAAAAACCTCCAACTTTTAGAGATTTTAGAGTTACTAGCATGCTTCTAGCTATGTTTACATAGAGAATCTGGACCAAATAATGTAACTTGGAAGTACCGAGAACACAATCGGGTTTCTTAGTTGATTAGAGCGTTAAAGTTGGATTTAACCATACCGAGAGCGAATTAGGTGTCATAGATATTCGGAGTAGAATTGTGATCACCCATAGTGGAGACTACCCATTTTACATCAAGTGAGGCACCAACCTTCAAATTTTTGCAACTTTCTAGAAAAGTCATTAGAGTGTGTGTCACCGTACGTAAATTCCGGGTAGGAATGGTGAGCTACCCAACTTCGCACCAATTTTCAGCACTACTTTTGATCTCTTGAGTGCTAGTTTTTGTCAATCATGAGGGTGACGTCTAAAGATGAAAACTCCTTCTAAATACCGATTTGTAGTTAGCATCATTCTCTCTCTCAATCAAAGAAGACCCATAGAAACACATCATCACAAAGAACCTGAGAGAATCGAATATTGAAAGAAAAGTTGAGATAGTCCAAGGTTTATATGCAACAAAGAAAAGAAAATAGGATGAGAATTAATAAAATTTATAAAATCAAGACAATACAAGTTGTGGAAAAATTGAGTGATAAAGTACTTTGTCCATGGAGTTAGTTATTTCATTATTTGTATTTTTTTTTCACTTATTATAAAAAAAAAAAAAAAAAAAAAAAAAAAAAATCAAAAAAATCAAAAAAATCAAAAGTCAAAAAAAAAAAATATTGTAGTTTATTTTCTTATTTTTGCTACCACCATGGTAAAGAAGAGTTCAAAAAGAAAAATCCAAACAACAAGGAATTTGAGTAGAAAAGTTAAAAATTGTCAAGTTTTGTGAAGTTTAGAAGTTCGTCATCAACATTGAAGACCGAAGACCGAAGATTGAAGACGTTTCTATGGTTTCTTATGAGAGAGTGATATTAATTACCGATCGGGTGAGAAGTGAGTGAGTAATCCCACCCCTTACTAATGGTTGATTTTCCTTTCTTAGAGATCATTAGAAAAGAGTCTTTTTGTCCACACCTTTGTGGAGTCTCCAGATTTTACTTCTAAGGTTATCCTTCTTACCTACAACGTGTGCGGATTTCTCTTTATTCCCGCCCCCGCACACATGAGACTAAAAAAGCGATCTTTTTGAGTGCAATTATCATAAAACCCTAATGGTGAGGCAGAAGTTTCGAGGCTTATGATCACAATCGAATCCGAATTCTTTCATATGGTATGGTTACTTCTCGCTCAAAGACTTAAGGATGAGAATGCGTTCTTCGATAGTTCTAACTTCCGTTACTAGCATGCGTAAACTCTATGTCCTCATAGCTCCTTGGATGCTTGAGACTCTTTTACACTCGGGGTTGGAGAAGGTTTTGTGGGTACACCTCTTGTAAACCCTCACGAGACTACAACTCGTCCACTAGGGACACCTAGGGGTTTAAAGGCTTAGTGCATACGCTAAATGCATTCGAGAGACTCATGACAGGGTATAGTTAGGATTTCTTCTTTTTCGTTTCACTTGAGGACAAGTAAAATTCAGGTTTGGGGGTATTTGATGAGTGCCAAATAGTGCATATTTATACACCTTTTTATTGGCATTTTACTCATCTTTTTGCGCTTAGAAATCGATATTATCCCGGCATTTCGTGTTTTCTTTGTTTTCAAGAATAAATATTTGTATTAATTAATTTTGTGTTTTTAGGTAATAAATAAAGCTCTTGAGAAATCGAGGAGCTAAAGAGCGAAGAATTGAAGTCAAACATCTATGGAGCAGATAGCCAAAGCCCGCGCAAATCGCTTGCAACCCAACAAGGAAGACTTGGGCTAGAGCTACCCATGACCCGGATCCGAGCCCGCTCACTCGAGCCATTGAGATCTCCCTCGCCTACATCCAACGGTCGCTCCATCACTATACATCATCTCTTGATGCTCCGTGCAACACCAGATCGCTCAAAAACCGCTTTTACCATCCTCAACCGTTCGCATCGTAGTCACCTCCATCCTACGCTCGCTAGGCCCTTCTCATCAAACCCCGCTGTGCCCGCCAACAGCAAAATGACCCTACCCTATACCCCTAATCGAGCAGACCATTCCTATCTTCATCTTCTCTTTCTTCTCTTCTCTAACGTCTCCATCGCCTGCAGCAACTCCACACCCATTCCCCGACCAACTCGCAACTCCACACCTTCCATCATCTCCCTACCATGCTTCCCACCACCACCAACCTTACCTCGCCACAGCCGCACACCTCTCTAGGTTTAGCCTTCTCTCACTTAGCTTCTCCAACCCTAGAAGCTAATTTAGAGAAGACTAAAACTAGGGTTTCGATCATCAATCAAGGGATGGAGTTCTCGAGCGCACGACAAGAGGAGAGGCGATTGAATGATGGGTGAGAATTATTTTGTGTTTTAAAATTGAATTAGGGTTTGGGAATTTTGGGGCTGATGCATGTATAAATAGGGATGAATTGGGTTGATAGAAAACACGCCTGGATTAGCCAGAGCTGTCACTTTAGTTTTAATTTGTGTTCTATTTCTTGCAATGTTTTAATTTCAATTTCCAGGGTGTGTTGAAACCCCTGCTCATATGCTAAGATTGTTCATTGTCATGTATTGTTCTTGTAAGCTTCATGGTTTGATTGGATAAGCTAGTTGAGTATATGACCCTGTGATGGAGTGTACTGTAAGAAGACACTCCATACTAGGGGGGAGTGTATAAGAGTAGTCAAAACATTAACATGGTGTTCTTCCCTGGAATGAACCAAGAATAGAACTTGATTAGGAAATGCCTTAGCATAGGTGCAGGTGGTGGATTCACCATCCTGGTAGCTCTCAAGTTATTTCTTTACCTTAGTTTAGAGTTCACTCACTCAAATCAGCCAGTATCGGCAACCAAACATTGTCACTTGTTACATTTCCTTACTTGAATTCAAATTTTTGAAGAAGCCGTAGAATCAACTAGAGCACCCTAGTCCTTGTGGATCGACCCGTACTTGCCGCGTCTCCAATAGATGCCGTGCACTTGCGTATCACTCGTAGGCCATAAATATAACACTTCTCGAGGCCTACCAAGGTGACATTAATGAATTGATGTATGAATACAGCAGGATGAAATCAGGGATGGGTTTGCTGACGAGTTGAAAATCCAGAGAGGGGTTTGTGTGATTTGAAGAATCATTAAAGTGAGAAGGTTTTGCTCAAGATCGATTGGGAAATGAGATTGTGAAGTCGTTGAAGGTCGAGAAGATGGGCTCATACTAGGATTGAAACCGTATGGATTTGAATAAGGGATTTGAGATCTCGAAGAGGTGGTTTCGATGTTGGTTGAACACGATACATAAGGGTTTGAATTGATTATACGATTAAGAGACAGATGGGTTTGAGCCGCCCGATTCATGGTTTGGATGCTCTTGGATTTGCAATAATGGAGAACCGAGTTGATGAATTGTGATTACCTGGAGGTGGACCGAGATGGAAGTATATGGGTCTGTGATGTGATGCTAAGCTTGGAGGTTGCGGGGGATTGCTTTAGGGCCCGAATTGAGCCGTATTGCAGAGGAGGAAATGGAACTTGGTGGTGTTGTTGAGCTAAGCGGGGGTAGATGCATGTTAGGGACAGGTACAAGCTACATGGTAGTTGCAATTGGAGTCTGGTGGTATGAGAATGAATAGTATGGCAGGTTCAAGTATGGATGGTGTGGCACTAAGGTGATAAGTGGAACCGGTGGTACTGGTGTTGACTAATGGGTTTTGCAATGCGGATTGTCAGAATCGAATGAAGAGGCAAAGCCGCACAGATTCTCGTGTGAGAAGAAGAGCTAGGATTTGAAGTAGATATGAAGAAGGAAATGGGGTTTGTTTGCTGTGAAGTTGCGGTGAGGTGCTATTGTGGTGTTGAATCTAAATACAAGAGTGGAGCAAATTGGATTGAGTTACAGAGAATGCAAGGAATTGAGATGGCTGGTGGTTTAGAAGCAGAAGCTAAGTCATGGATATGAAATGCAATGAAGCAGCTGAGCTAGTGGGCTTGTGTTAGCTGTGACTGGAGGAAATGGCAAGTGAAGCTAGGGATATTGAAGTTGAGAACTCGTGGAGTTCGAATCTTTGCAATGCAAATGGAGCCGTAGCCGTGATGGTGTCATGATTGGCAGTGAAGATGTTGCAGCTGAACACAAGTGTGTTGGTGGTGCTGGGATGGACTTAGTAAGGGTATTACATGAGCTGCAGACTGGTGTGGCAGAGATGAATGATGGGTCTGCAAGATGGTGGATGTGCAGGTTTCTGTGGTTGAGATGAGCTGTGCATTGCAGTGAGTGTGGCCTGAAAAGGAGAATGATGGAATTGCCAGGGCCATGATGGCTGGCTAAGGCACTGGATATGCACAAGGATTGTGCAACACAAAGACAAGCCTTGTCTGATGGCCTCGCAAGATGGCAAAGACTAACTGGTCTCGGGATTTCTCCCGACTTCGGCCTCGACCGAGTTGAATCGTTCTCGACCCGTTGACCCGGCCGTTCTGACTCGTTGACTCGGTGACCGGCGGACTTTGCCGATCCACCGTAGCTGTTTTCCTACGACTTTCCGACCGGAATTCGGTCCACAATCCCAGACTTCCGGCGACCCTTTTTTTGGGCGTATTTTCTACACGGGTTTCTCCTTCTTGTGGGCTTGGTGGATTCTCACCTAATGGACTTTGAAGACTAGACCTAATTTTAGAAGTTGGAGAAAGCTATAAAGGGAAGGTCTTCTACAACTTATGATATATCTTTTTCTTGGGAATTTTGGAGAGCCGTTTGTTTACGCTTCTAGGGTTTGGTTTTGTTCTTCTTCTTCCTTGTTTTATTATTGAATATTGATGATGATGAACTCCATAGCTATGAGTAGCTAAACATCTTATTAGTTATGGGATAAAAGTTGATTTCTCAACATGCTTTTGATTCAATGAATTAGTTTTGTCTCAGTAATTATTGTTTGTGATTCACAATTAATAGTGTTATAAGATTTGAAAACTTGTTAGGTTGAGTCCGGAATCAATCCGATTTGTGTTCATCTCTAGAGTTATATTAGGGTTTTCAATATGAAAACGTTGTTTATCCCTGATTCTAAGTAGCATAATTGTGGTTAGTGCTTGTAGTGATATATCCTACTAGTCACAAGTGAATCATAACTTTTGTTAAAACGTTTAGTGCTTTTACACATTCGTTTGCATTGATGAGTCTTATTCCATAAATCTTAATGTTTTTAGGGAGTTAAACTTAATTGTGCTTTTACACTTTAGGTTGCTTTCGACGAAGAATTCACATATGCATATTTTAATGTGGTTGTGATGAAAACAGGGAATTAACGGTTATACTTGCGATCAAGATATCCTAGGACTTTTAATAAATACGAGATTAAAATACCAATTCTAATCATTGATGAAAATACATGTTTGTGAATGATACCATCCCTTGACCAATATTCTCTCCTTATTGATTTCTCTAATTACTTACTTTGCTTTTAATTACTTTTATTTGCTTAAATACAACAAACATACCTTGGGTTACTTTAGAAACTGAAATTTTATAACAACAAACGCTCTCTCGTGGATACGAACTCTTTCTTATCGAGTACTATATTTATATCTAGTTGATTGAGAAAGTGAAATTATATTTGACGGATTGACACACGATCAATGAGTCTTGGGTATGGGGGCAATATTGGTATGATTTAGGAATTTGGCTACATGACCAATTCTAAAATAAATTTGCACCATATCAATAACAGATTCACCTTCAATATCCTAGTGTTTTTGGAAAATAAACCTCGTAGCTTTTTGCCTCCCATTGGAAAAGCAATAAGTTTAATTTCCTCAAGAAAAAGAGGAATACTCAAATGATTATTAGCATCCATAGAAAATTAGGATTTAGGTCAGCCAATACCTCATCTTGGAAGGATTGGGGATGGGAGGAATAAAGGTTTTTAATATAATCAACAAAAGAGGTACCAATACTATCTCTATCACCGATGTCTCGTGAGTTATTTTTAATCCAATGATAATATTTCTTTTTTTCTTTTAAATAGAGTGACTCTATGGAAGCTGCCTTATGAGAAGTATTGATACAAAAATTATGATTTACCATAGATTGACTAGTAGGAGGATGGAAAGTACCATAAGGATTGATAAATTATTGAGATAGATCATCATGGTTGGTATCAGGGATAGAAGAAAGGTGATCCAGATTGGTGATGGGTGGACAAAGATTATTATAATCTGGCTCAGGAGATGCATTAATAACTAGAGTTGGTAGATTGGACAAGGCACCACTAGCTTGGGACGATTTAGAAGCTGTGGTACGTTTTCTAGCATCATCACGAGGGTTGATTTTCCTTTTGAGTTTATTGATAGCATCATGTTCACCGCTACATAAACAATCTCTTCCCTAGATAAGATTATTGTTATGAGGAGTAATGGTTGTTGTCTTAAATCTCTTAGAAGATTGCTTCAGATCCAAAGAATGATTCACTTTATCTTGGTCATGAACCCTTGACTTCAATTTGGTCAATTTATGAATGATAAGGATACCAGCTTTATAAAGATTCACAATATTATCCTTTATTTGGCCAGCTTCATAGATCTTCAAAGCTGGAGATCTACTAGTAAAAGGACCCATGTTCAAGACATTAGCATCCCGGTTAGAATCTTGATCATGCACATCAAAGTGCTTTCCCATGGATTTAGAGATATTGACTTTCTTCTCTTCTCCTCGACACAAAGATTATCATTTATAAACTCGTAGACGAGTTGTTTGGTGGGAACTCTACTGAGTCCAAGGCAGGGATGGATTTATTTGGTTGTGGACCTGTGGTGGCATCGATCCATATGGTAACAGGAATACTGGTGGAGGAGCTAGCCTTAGCTGGAGAACGACTTAGATTTTTCACACGAGCTGGCTTGGGTTTGATTTTAGTGCAAGTGTTTTCTTTGTGATCAATGATCCTGCATGAATAGAAGAAATATCTTGGCATCATAAAGTATATGCATTCGATGAGAAAAGGTTGGATTTTGTCTCTTGTCACTAGAGGAATACCCGTTGGTAGAGGTATCTGGACATCAATTCTAATACATACCTTCAAATTTTTCTTGAGAGTATGGTTTCCATATGGTTCCTTATCTTCAATGAGATCACCCAACTTAAAATTTTAATTTTTTAGATCTTCAAACTCAGTAAATTTCTTAGGAGTATTGCACAACACCAGCCACATAGGATCTTTAGTGAAAGCAGTTTGACAATTATTTTGCCATCCAATGGAGGTACTGGCATTTAAGCATAAGAAGGTAACCGCAAGCATACTAAGGTCTTTGATAATTCACTCTGTTTAAATCTACTTCATCTAAAAAATAAGGATCTTATTCTTTAACCCACTAAAGGTAGTGACAGTAGGAGTTTAAACTAGAGGCCATTGAGTAGTGATGTAATTTCTAACCAAAAGGTTGGGACCAAAAACTCACTACAAATGTGACCAATCATACACCATTTCCAGTTAATATCATCTTCATAAACCACCATAGATTTATCAATGAAAATCGGTTCAGTTGGGGAAAGGGGAAGTTTGGTTGGTAGAATGGGTTTTCAGACATTTGGGTAGAGAGATCTTGAATATATTTATTAGTAGAGTAATTTAGAGAGGTTTGAGGGTGAGCTTGTTATGTTAGAAAAGATGGGTTTAGAGGAGAAGAGGGTAGAGTATTCATCAATAAAGAAATGATGAAGTTACAGGAGATGGTGAATAAATAAACAACTACGGGATATTTGAAATGAGTGGTAATGATAATGTGAAGTTTGAGGAGATGGTTAAAGAATGATAAATTTGGTTCCTTGTGCTTTGAGACAATGATATGTCACTGATGTTGTTTTTACTAAGTGGTAAGTAAGGGATTCGATTCTCGACTCTTATGGAGATTTGGTTTTTGATAATTAAAAGAAAATACTAAGACAAACTAATTAAATTTTGATTTTTGGTTGATCAAGGAGAGACGAATCTAGGGTTTTGGATTCCACTACTTCCAATATTTATAACTCAATAAAAATTTGGGATCATTGGTGTTTGGTACCCAGGTTTTGACCAACACTAACATTTGTCCAACGTTAGGGGTTGGTACCGAATAGACGCTTGACTAACATGGACTGTTTATGACTTGACTTTAATTAATTTGTAAAATAAAAAAACTGTGAAAATACTGAATTTACAAGTCTAGCCTGAAGTAGCTCAAAGATCCAACGGTCAAGAGAAAAAAAAAAGTCTACGGCTCGGATGTAAGAGATAATGAACCCTAATACTACTTAACTCTTCCTCCGCCTCCATACCCGACTCAATCTCTGTATTCATCACTACAACTTCAGTCTCACATCAAATCCTAACCTCCCCCATTGATTCTTCATTTGACAACAAAGCATCTTCTTCTTTATACAGATCAAAGGAATCCTTCCTCTTCACTGCGTTCGTCAATTTCAGACAGAGAGGCCTCCATTTTTTCCTCTCTCAGTTTCAAGCGTGAAATACAAATAAGAATTGATTTAATAGGGGTTCAATTATGGGCTTGAGTTGGAATTTCGATTGGGATTTAGGATTTCAATTGCTGCACAATAGAATTGTTCAACGGGGTTTAATTATGGGATTGAGTGGGAATTTTTGTTGGGATTTTACTAGGGTTTCAATTGGATTTGATGAAAGAAAAAGAAGTGATTAGTTCTTACTGCAGATTTACAATCTAATTTGGGTTTCAAAAGGGTATGGTGGAGTTTCTTGGAGAGATTGATGATTTAGAACAAGGGTACGGTGGAGATTCTGGAACTGGTTTTCAAAAAAAAAAAAATATTCTGCAACTGCTACTGTTTGTTTCTTCCCCATCAATGGTGGTCGAACTTGAGTTAATATGGTTGTTCATGAAGTTAATATGGTTCAGTGATTTTGGCCGGAAACATGGAAGAAAAAAAGATGTTTGATGTTTAATTCTGATGATGGACGAGATTTCGATGACGAGAAATAGTAGTTTGATGTTTATGAAATTAATATGGTTCAGAGATGTATTTACTGGGTTTTTTTTTAAATCTGAAATTGAAATTTCGAAGTGAAATTTTTGGTTTGCTAGTTTTGGATTTTAATGGCGGATTAGCTGGTGGTACTGTTTTGTTCTCTCCGATAGTGGTTGTGGCGACGGTTTGGAGGAGGAGGAGGAGGAGGAGAAGAAGAAGAAGAAGAAGAAGAAGAAGAAGAAGAAGAAGGTGAAAGAATTAGGGTAAATGAATGTTTATTGTGTAAATATTAGTAGAGTAAAGGGTATTTTGTAATTTAATTAAATAATTACATTTTATATAAACTTATTAATAATTACTAAACAGAAGTGAGGACTTAACTTAGTCAACGCGGGTCAACGTCCAGTCCAGGTACCAAAGCCTAACGTTGGACAAATGTTAGAACAAAGCCTAGTGTTGGTCTAAACCTGATTACCAAACTCCAATTATCCCTAAAAATTTCTTAGGAAAATACTCCTACTTTACTCAAAACAGTTTCGAACCCAATCTCATGCTTTGGAAGATATAATGTTACAAGCTCTTTTTATGACTCTCATCACTATTCTAAGGCCTAATTTTCCTTCACTTATAAAATATTAATAGATAAACTACCTAAAACAATTAATATGAAGCATATAAATAAGAGAAAATTTTTAATAAACTAAAAGCACAAAAATGGAGTATTTATTGTCAAAGAAAATAATTACTAAAATTCACTCGTCGAAAATAGCTTCTTCCAAAACCCTGAATTAGCCGTGACTAGCTAAGAAATTTTGATTACTCATTGTATTCAAAAAGTAATAAAAATAGCTTACAATGATTTCCAGTCGCTAAAGACCTCCAGTAACGAGATAGAAACAATTACCAAAACATACAACCACTACGGGTATAGTTGAAAAAGCTTTTTCGCTACTCTGAAGACAACGATACACAGCTTCTGTGGTTAAGTAAAAGACTCACATCACGATCGTTTTGAACGGGTGTATGGTATTCAAGTTGCAAAGAAGAACATAATTTTAACAACTCTTGATTTTAAGCCTCGGTTCTCCTCCAAACTCTCCATCCCCTTCTCTGGTATCCCGATTGCGTTTATATAGTCTCAGCTCCTCCAAATATCTATAATAACTGCATAAAATCTTCTTTCCTTTTATCAGAGCAGCACGGGAATAATTTTATGTCTTTCTTTCATTCACGAACTGCTCAAAATATACATACTCCAACACGTTGGCACCTTGTCTTAGACAACATCTAACTCCTCCATCCACACGTAATCTTCCCAAACTTGACCAGAAAAATCCCGTGGATAACTCTCATAATATCCTTGCCATGTTTACTTCAAACCATGTCGACTTCCTATTTTCTCAATTCCAACAAGATTGACATCCCTGTTACGACCAAATAGGATTATTCTAACTCAGCACCACGAAAAACTCTCACCAAATCCTCTCAGAATCTTCCACAGAAAATACGCAGTTTCAATAACCCATGAACTATGTTTTCTTCAAACACACGATTTTATCCAATTTTAACCCAAACAAAACCCATTACCAGCCATGTAAGGTTATGATTAACGAACCCAATTAATCTCAACTCTTTAGTCTCTTGAGAACACCTTCGTAATTCGAACCCTAGTTATGTTCATAACTCGCACCTTTTCCCGCCAAAACCAGAACACCGTTTTTTTGAAATCACGATATCTAGCCAATTCTGTCCGAAACAAAGACCATTACCAAATGTTTGGCTCAATAGAACATACCCAACGATTTTCAGCGATTTAATTCACTAGAAAAACTAGAAATTCCGAACCCTAATCTGCTCCCAGTTTTCCCGCCAAAATTTAAAATTCAAATGATAAAGATGATCGCCCCTTATCCAAAACCGGTTCCCTTTTGCAAATTGGGGTACAGTTAGAAATTCATGGTGTGCGAATGGAAATTTTTGGTGTATAAAGAGTAAATTTGGGCGGTAAATAGTGAAAAACTCCGTGTGCCTTCAACGCATTGGGTGCCCTTATCCAAAGTTTGGGTGCCTTTAACACTTTTATGAGTGCTTTTAGTGATTTTTCGAACCAATTACTCCATAAGAACTTATTTCCTTGAAAAGACTTAAAACAAGTTTATTAGCAATAAAATGAGTCCTAACCAAGGTAGTTAATATCGCGTATCGGTATCGTATCGGTCGGGTCCTATACACCTATACAAATGATAATATATGTTTTTACAGGAGATACATCATTTAATATAGAATTTCAAATAATTACAAAACCATAGGAAAAAATAATAAGAATCATACACATATCTCAAATTTCCAAAATACAAGTTGGTTTATTAGAGCTTCTCCAATGGTCATTGTGTGTGTTTCCTATGTGGCAACACAAATAAGACATCCTCAATCTATTTTTCCTTAAAATTAGGGAGAGAAACAAATGCATCTCCAATAGTATTGCATGTAACATCTTCTTTTAATTAGTATAAATTTTATTTTCCATAATTAAGATTTTATTTAAGCTAAAAATAATTAGTTAATTTATCAAAGTCAACTCAATTAAATAAAAGTTGTCTAGAATGCTAGACAATGTCAAGGGGAATGTCACCTTGACAATGTCTACCCAAAGCCATCTATACATTGGTTTAAGACATCGTGGTTGGAATGATTTTAGATTAAATGGATGTGTATCCTAGGTGGATTTTGACATTTATCTCCATACACATGCCATTGGAGAAGCTTTTAACCAACGTTGTGATTGTTGTCCCATTATACCAAAAATCTTTTTTGTTATCCTTCATATTTATCTTTTATATTTTTCTGCCTTGCAATCGGAATATGGTTTCTATTTTATATCTTACCATATAGTCATTGATTTTATATTATAAATATATTTGGGCTTTTTACCTTCTCCAATTGACATTTGTACTTGTCTGTAAAGACTAGATGCATGTTGATGAAAAATTTATTAACGAAACCGATATTATCGGGTGTACAAGTAAAACCGATATGTCGGCACGTACAACCGATAATATCATTTCATCTTTGTATCGCCGATATTTTCGATATCGTATAGGTATTTTCCGATATCCGATAAAACTCAAAATATCGGCATGTACAACCGATATTAACTACCTTGGTCCTAACTAATGTAATTATGAGGGAAAAAGCGTCGCACTTACACGCTTATCAAATTCCCCCACACTTACATTTTTCTAGTCCTCGAGCAAAACAGAAATTATATCCGCTCAATAGCTAGATAAATATCCGCTAAACAATCGGATATGGAGATGTCTCAAAACAATGAGACAAAACCACTAAACAACGGTTTAGATATGTTTGTTAAACGGCTAGACGGAACCACTAAACAGTGGTTTAGGTATGTCTGCTAAACATTTAGACAGATAATTACAAAGACCATCTCAACAGTTGGTCATCATTTTCATTTTATTTCTATTTTATTTTTTTTTATTTTACGTGTAAGAGCATGATCTACAATGGACCCGCTCAACATCTGTCGAGTATGCAAAAAGTTAATCTCTCCCCACACACTTAAATCTAATATTGTCCTCAATGTTTCTAATGAAAGTACAAGTACCAACAAAGTGAAGTAACATGAGGAATGGGTAAATAGATCGGAAAGATAGTACCTGGATGAAGCGTAACAATCCTTGCATGGGGAACAAGAAAAAATAAAAACAAAATTTCACTAAAGTACAACAAGAATATGGGTTGCCTCCCATAGAGCGCTAAGTTTAGTGTCTTCATCCGTAAGTCGTTACCTTTTAACATTAATCACAGTAGACAAGATCCTGCAGTTCGATTCTTCTATTGCATGATTAAGTAACTCCAAAACGGTTTCAACCGCGACCATTAACCTTAAAAGTTTCTCCATTCTTCGGATTTTCAACTTCAACTTCTCCATGAGGAAATTTTTTTTTACAAAGTATGGTCCAGACCACCAAGATCTTAATTTACCAGGGAAAATTTGTAGACGGGAATTGTAAAGGAGAACCTTTTGACCTGGTTCAAATGTCTTTCGAATAATCGATTTATCATGAAATATCTTTGTTTTCTCCTCGTAAATTTTCGCACTCTGGTAAAAATCATTATGAGTTTCTTCTAACTCATTGAGTTGCAGTCTACGGTTATCACCAGTTGTAGATAGGTCAAAGTTCGGTTGTTTAATGGCCCAATAAGCTCGGTGTTCTAATTCTGTGCATGTGGCGATTTACCGAAGACAAGTCGATTCGGAGACATCCCTAGTGGAGTCTTAAAAGAGGTTCGCTAAGCCCACAAAGCTTCTACTAAGCGCAAAGACCAATCCTTTCGGGTAGGGTTTACGGTCTTTTCTAAAATTTGTTTAATTTTCCTATTAGACACTTCAACTTGGCCACAAGTTTGTGAGTGGTAAGGTTTATAAACCTTATGGGTAATGGAGTATTTTTTCATGAGCATCTCAAAAGACTGATTACAAAAATGGGAACCTCCATCACTAATGATTTCTCAACGCATACCAAATCGAGAGAAGATATTGTCTCTAACAAACTTGATCACAACGTGGCAATTGTTTTTCTTAGCAGCTACTGCTTCAACCCACTTTGACACGTAGTCAACAGATAAAAAGAGGTAAGAGTTTCCATAACAATTGACAAAAGGACCCATAAAATATATACCCCACACATCAAATATTTCTATTATTAGTATAGGACTAAGTTGCATCATATTACGTCGGGTCATCTTTCCTAACTTTTGACACCTATCACAACTTTGAAAAAGTAGGTGAGAGTCCTTAAACAGAGTTAGCCAATAAAGACCGGATTCCAAAACCTTAGCAGCTGTTTCTTAAAACTAAAGTGACCCCACAAGCTCCCGAATGACAAAAGTTAAAACACTAGAGATTTCGTTGTCAGAAATACAACGACGGATGATCTGATCAGGGAAATATTTTAAGGAGTATGGATCATCCTAGAAAAAGTATTTAACCTCAGACAAGAATTTAGCTCTATCATGTTTAGACCAACGGTCAGGTATTTGACCAGTTACCAAATAATTGACAATGTCGGCAAACCAGGGTAACAAAGAGATGGAAAATAATTGTTCATTGGGAACGTGTCAAGGATCGTTCTCTCATTATCTCTAGTCTCATCAAGGATACGGGATAAATGGTCAGTTACTATATTTTCATACCCTTTCTTATCACGAATATCTAGAGTAAATTCTTGGAATAACAAAACCTATCTGATCAGCCGAGGTTTTGAGTCCTTCTTTGAAAGGAGATATTTGAGTGTGTCACCCTATGAAATATGATCTAAATTTCTCCAAAGAAAAAACGATGGCTAAAATTTCTTTCTCAGTGGTTATGTAGTTCAACTGGGTATCGTTTAGGGTACTACTAGCATAATAAATCACACTAGGTGCTTTATCACGTCGTTGGCCAAGGACAAGACTCAACCGCATAATCGGACGCATCACACATGAGTTCAAATGGGAGGTTCCAATCGGGTGGTTGGATAATAGGGCAGAAGTCAACAATGATTTTAGCTTCTCAAAAGCTGCAACACATGCTTCATCAAACACAAAATCAGTATCTTTCTCAAGTAGGTTCGATAGGGGGAAAGAAATCTTGCTAAAGTATTTGATGAAACGACGGTAAAATCCAAGCATGTCCAAGAAAAGATCCAACGTCGTACATTCTTAGGTGGTCTTAATTTTGAAATTAGGTCAACCTTGGCTTTATCAACTTTTATTCCCTTAGAGGTCACCACATGTCCTAACACTATTCCGTTTAACCATAAAATGACACTTTTCCCAATTAAGGACTAAGTTATTCTCTTTAGGGCTTTTTACAAAAATAGGCCTATTTTTTATGGTTTACAAAACTAAGCCTGTTTTTTTATTTCTTACAAAACTAGACAAGTTTTGACCAAAAGTGATGGATGGAAAATTAGCCCCGTTAACTGTACATAAAAAGACCTAATAGTCCTTTGAATCGGTTATTGTGACCCAACCAGAGACGTGTTGACTCTGTATACGTCACCACACAGTGCGTACGTGGCACTGCTTATGTGGCATTACTTACGTAGCACTCTTATCTTCTTCTCCATAAATGAACTTCTCCACAACCACAGAAATCAGTTTCTCTTCATTTTCGGATCTGAAAAATGGGTGGTGGTATGAATGATAAAGCAAGTACTTCAAGTGGTATGATAGTGTGTTTAATGTGTGAAATAGAATAAGATCATGAAACAAAGGCATGTCCATGGGTTTATTCAAGGTGCAAACATGTACCTTGTAATGGAGTAAGAGCTTTTTTGAGGTCTAAAACAGATGTAAGTAATGGAAAGTTGTTCTTCAAATGCTTGAATCCTACCTGCAACTACTTTGAGTGGTTTTCTCAAGCTTCTTCCCGTTCTTCAAAGACTTCCAATCAAGCTTCCATCTGCTCATGGTTGTATTGCCTGTGGAGAAGACAATCACAGTGTTACAAACTGTCCACTAGACAATCAAAAATGCTTTAAAGACAACTGCAACTCTCAACTATAACTGAAGATATGCAAAAATCAACATAATTTCAACATATCATACCTTGTGTGCAAGAAGAAATCTTGTGATGCATTCGGATGGGCTTCAGATGCAATTGTTATTGAAACCAAAGAAACAATGAAGGGTAAAGTGTATGAAATATGCAAGGAACTTAAGAAAAATCAAAATATAGCCTGCAACAATTTTATAATAAAGTTATTTGAATTTCGAACTTGCATTGTCTTACAAAAGCATCCATTCATCCATTCACAAAAGATAGCCAAATTTAAACAAACACAAAACAAATCCAATTGTTCGATCCAAATACAAAACCAAAAAAAATAGACCAACACAAACATAGAAGGGAATCGAGACTTTCATGTACTTCTTTGGTTTCTTCTTTCCCTTTGGATCTGCAACTGTGAAGGTGACATTGTTGTTGACAGATCCAACATGTTTGTTTGTTTTATTGAAAGAAGGTTGAGAAGAAGCCTTTCTCTTAGTCCCTTGGCCTGATTTTGCAGCACCTTGTTTAGAAGATTCACCAACACATGTTTTGGAACTGTTATTGATCTTCATTCCAGCCCTAGCAGTACTAGATGCACCTGTAGAAGAACTAATAGATGCTTTCTTTCTGTTGTACTTCCTTTTTGATGGTTCATGGACATAAGTTGATGATGTTGAGCCATCACCACGGGTTCTAGGCTTGTTTCCCTTTGGATTCTTTCCAACCTCTCCACCAGCACAAGTTACTGCATAGTGACCATAAACTCCACACTTCTTACACTTTCTCATTTTCTTCACACTGTGAGCTTCATCATATGAAGGAATTCTTTTCTTCCTTGGCCTTCCAGTTTTCCTTATGATAACAGGAGGATTAATGAACTCTACCAATATATTCTGCACAAAGAAAGAAAGAGAAGATATGGGTTAAGATATGAAACCCTTAAAGGTTGTGTACTATATAAAGCATGTATGAAACCCTAAAAGAATCTTTGTTATTATTGTATATTTAATGCACAATAATCAATATAATTTCTTTTAAAACAATTAAACTAATGCTCTTACCCAATCAATTTCAGCTGACAATGGTTCAAACTCTGGAGCATATGTCCTTTTGTAATATTCCACACCGTACACGGGGGTCACAAAGCTACAACATGAAATCGGACAAGATCCACAAATTATCAGTTTAAGAGATTGAGCAAGGAAAAATAATAGGAACAAAACAAATCAAAACATAGAAATCAAAATAGAGGAATGAAAACAAAGTGTGACTTACTCAGCCCAGTTTGGTCTCAAAGGTGTCAAAACACATACAGCATGTTGACAGAGAAATCCCCTCAGCTGCCACTGCAAACAACTACATGTCTTTTTGGGAAGATCCACAGAAACACAAAAGATCATGAACACTCCCACCTCATACACCTTTCCCCTTACAGCTTCAATTAACTCAAACAGATGAGTTAAGTCTTTGCATCTTTGTAATCGCCTTCATTGCCTTTGGAACTATTTGACCATCCCGCCACTTTTCACATTCATTCCTCCTCTTGAAGAAAAGACCCATCACCAGTTTAGCATACATTTGTCCAATTGTAATGATAGGCGTATCCCTGAACTTCTTGGCCATGTTATTGAAAGATTCTGAAAATTTATTGTTAATGTGCTCACGCTTGCTATCATTTGAGAAATGAGACCTAGAACAGATTCGAGTCTTTGATCTATGAGATACATTGCGACTTGTTCATCCTCACTGCCAATTTATCCATGTGTTGCTAAAAACAAACATAAATAGTCTCAAACTCATGTTGTATATGGATATATACCTAGGTTGTAATACTTGTAATGCTCTTATGTTGCAATTACATTATATTTTCTTGAGAAATAAGCATACCTGAAAGTGTCTCTTCTTGTAACACTTGGCAGCATTCCAAAAATGAGTGTGTAGGCTGTATGACTAGAAATACTTCTTGAAATTCTTTATCAAATGTCTGCCAAGTAGCCAAGTAATAGTTAGCTTAAAAAAAAAAACAAAAAAAAAAGGGAATAGATTAAAAATAGTGTAACATTACCTCGAAACATAATCTGTGCTCATCCAAGCCGAAGTAATAGTCACAAGCTTCACTAATCCCCTTCTGCTTGTCTGATATAATGGTGAAATGCAAGTCTTCACCCAGTATAGCTTTCAAGTCTTTGAGAAATATCTTCCAGTTCTCAATGGTTTCATTCTTTCACACCATTATACCAAGAGGAACTAAACCATTCTGACCATCTAGACATGTTGCAACCATTAACACACCAACATACTTCTCATACAAATGGCAAGCATCCAATCCAATGACTATCCTACATCCAGCCAAGAATCCTTCTATAGCAGGCTTGAAGCAGAGTGTCATTGACAAGAATGTGTTATCTCGTGCTTCCATATGAGAAACTAGCTACACCGATGTGCATTTTTTCCGCAATTACAACAAAAATGTTAATGCCATATAATTTGTAATAAGTCATGTTGCTCTAACTAAAGACAAACATTAACAAACAAACAAAAATAAAACAATGTTACCTTCACCATTTCACAGAATGCAGGAATTTTCTTGTACTGTTCCTCATAGATGCCATAAAGCTCTTGCAACACAATATTTCTTGCTCTCCAGGTTGTATGGTACTTAATGTTCACCTTCATTGTTTTGTTGAACTCATTTGCCAATGACTCAGGATCAGGGATGTTGTTTTTATTGCCAAGAGTTTCCAACCTTTCCATGTACCAATCAGCTACAAATCTTTGGATTTGCACATCTGTTCTCCCTTTAACATCTCCATTACATGTGTGCTTCGATTCCAACTTCTCAGAGTAAATGTATTTCCTTCACCCTTCATAACTCTTCCATAAATGAACATAGGACATTTGGTCTTCTGATTATGAATGCACTTCACCCTAATATTATAGTTTTTTGAATCACTAAACTTAACCTGGTGTTTATGCTTCACACAGTAGCCTCTCAAATGCTTCTTGAATGCTTTCTTGCTCACAAACTTGCTTCCCTTCACAAGGCTATAAGGATCCAGTTGTTGAAAAGTAACTCCCTCAGGGAACATTTCTTCAGCTTCCTCCTCCTTAAAATGTTGTGCATGGTCTTCCTCAAACTTGTGTGTTATCATGAGGCTTTGAACATTTAGGCCCATCGCCTTGTTGCTTTCCGATACTATAACTTCAAGCCCATTAGTCTTGTTGCTTTCTCGATACAAATTCCCAAAAACAAATGATTCAAATTAGAGTTCAAACAAACAAAAAAAAAAAAAGACTAAAAATAAATCAATGACAATTTACCTTCTTCTTCTCTCAAAAGATCAAGTCCCCATAATGGTCCTCTACAAAACCACAGAGACAAGGGCATTAGTACTAAACAAATCTAAAATCAAACCCAACAAATTTTTAAAAAAGACAAAAGCAATGAATTACCTTCCTTGTCATTCTCAACCTCCACCTCACCAAAATTTGGATCACCACCATCACTTTCAGCATCATCACCATCACTTGCATCATCCTTATCTTCACTTGCACCATCATCACTTCTCTCACTTGCAGTACCATCCGAAAGATACCCATTCTCGCCTTTTTGTAGAAACTTATTGTAACTCTTGATATCTTTCTTTCACTTTCATACCCTCTTATATTGTTCAGGTCATCTTCAGGATTACATTCATCTTCTTCTACATTCTTCAAGTGTAGGACATACTCATCACTTTTCTTGTAATCTTGGGAAATTGCAAACAAATCTTCCACCATACTAGCTTGTGTCATAGCTTGAACCCAAAAGTCATGATTGAAGTTTTCCTCAAATTTAGGTATCTCATTAACTTGTTCAGCTCCACCAGCATTACTGTGTTGAGTCAATTCTTCAGGTTCAACTACAATAACTCTGTGTGTTCTTCGAGTTCATTACACTAGATTCCAAAACAGATTATTCTCAAACTACATTAGCTTGTGTTTGTTGAGTCAACTTTGGAATATAAATATCTTCATCATCAACATCACTAAATCAATGTATATTTTTATAGGATTCTTCTTCTTGATCCTAGATATTCTTTGACTTCTTCTTACTTGTCTTGCCATCCTTAAATCTCTTTTGTTACTTGTCTTGGGTGATGAACTACTACAACCAACTGATTTAGGTGGAGTCTTAGAGACTGGCTTCTTTGGAGTCACATTCTTTTGGGGTGTCATCTGAGGTGGAGGAGGTTGTGACTCTGCAGTAATATGAGATACATCTATCTCACCATTCTCATCTATTAGCATTACTTGTAGATGTAATGTAATTAATCTAACCATGTTCATCTTGAATAGCATTTTCCCAGAAAAACCAGAACTCTTGATCATTGATGATGGATACTGGTAAGCATGGATCAACAAACCATAGAAGGTCCAATGTCTCCATACTGGTTAATCTCAACATATGACTAATTCTAAACTTTAACTGATTTATACCCATATCTTCTCTGGACAAACTCTTAAACTCAAAACACATAACAGTGTTGATTGCATCCTTAACCTTAATATCTCTGGTTGGAAACAAGTCATATTCAACCTCATTTATAACCTCTTGAACCACTGGCTTTCTACAATCAAGAACAACGAGGTATATCAGCAGAACCCAATTTTGAAATTAAGAAACAATTTTTGAAATTAATGGCATATTATCGAAACCCTAGAAATCAATTTTTTAAATTTCAACTAAAAATCATTATCAACAGAACAAATTCGAACATTAATCAACAGAAAAAAAAAAAAAAAAAAAAAGAAAATCTATAAACAGAGAAAACCCTAGAAATCTAATCACCGACAAACCCTAATAAATCTAATCACAACCAACCTTAGAAACAAAACCCATAATATATTCATCACTAAAACGTTAAAATCAACCATGAAACCTTAAAAACAGATTAGGGTTTTTTCTTACCTCTCTCGTAGAACGCTTCTTCCGTCTCAAGCATCTTCACAAGCAGAAATCTTCAATTTGTTCTTCGAATCTCTCCTAATCTAAACACTGTTTCACTGATTTCTCTATATACTAAAAACCCTCTCTGAAGAACAAGAGAGAAGAAGAAACTAAATGAATCTCTCTCTCTCTCTCTCTCTCTCTGTCTCTCTCTCTCTCTCTCTCTCTCTCTTCTCTTATTCCTTGCACCTTCCCGCGCTGTCGATAATAATAATGAGGTACTATCATGGTCGTTTAATAATCCTCGAGATGTCGTGTTTGTTAGATTAGGCTTCCAGATCGAGACACGTGGGCATCTTATCTTATGTGCCAGACACACGCACGTGAAGGACATTTTAGTAATCTAACCACATCCATGAGATATCGATGCATGAGTAATTGACGATAAATTGACCGAGATAACAAAAGTGGATGGAATCCGTTTAACTTGCCTAGTTTTGTAAGAAATAAAAAAGAGGCCTAGAAGCGAAAGTGAGGCTCTGAACAGGCTTAGTTCTCGTATATAATCCTTTTCTTTACAACATTCTAGAACTAATGTAAGGTGGTGCAAGCATTCATCGAACGAAGACCCAAAAACCGAAAAATCGTCCATAAAGACCTCGAGAAATCGCTCAACCATGTTCGAGAAGATACTAAGCATGTAACGTTGGAATGTTACGGGTGCATTACATAACCCAAAAGGCATACGCTTTTAAGCAAAAGTACCAAATGGACATGTGAAGGTTGTTTTCTCTTGGTCCTCCGGTCTTATAGGGATTTGGTTACAACCAGAGTATCCATCTAGGAAACAATAATGGTTGTGGCAGCTAATCTTTCTAACATCTAGCCGATGAATGTGTTTTGGGATAAAAACCGATTTTGTTATTTTTTGGAAATTTGGGTGTGTTGATGAGAAAAAAAATTCAAACCCTAAACAAATGCACCGTACGGGAATACTTTTAGATTCGAGAGATCAATCAGAAGACTCGGCCTAAACCAAGAAATGGTCATTCCAGATTCAATTCGGTCACAAAATGAAGGAGGAGGGTTGATCTTAAGGAGGGAAGTGAAGAAGGTGTTTGAGATCGAATGTTGAATTATGAAAGTGTGGCTGCTTTATGACTCGTATCATAATTTGGTTTCTGGATACTTGTGTTGATAGCACTTGTTTTTTTTTCGAAAATAGGTTGAAAACCTATTTATACAATTCATTGAGCGCACCCCTGATCTCGTAGGAAGTGGAGGCGGTTAAGTAGTGGAGAAGTGGAGTTGTGCAAAAAAGTAGTGATCACCACGTTTCCGTTATGTAGGAAGGCCGGTCACACTTTTACCCACTACTCTCATTACCGTTAACCGTCCGTGCTTTCGTGACACTTTCTCGTAATGGGCGTGTTGCACGCCGCACGCTGTAAACCGCCAGAACAATACCCCAATGAGCATTCCCCAGTTTGTGATGTGTTTGATATCTCGAGTAAATGGGTCAAGTCGTGAGACTTGCCGCTAAAAGCAGCATATAGTGCTTTTTAAGTAAAATAACTAAGTTATTTCGATATTCATAAAATAGCGTATGTATTCGATGCACGTAAAACATCTCTTTTAAGCAAGCAGCTCAAAATGATCGATGTGCATGGAGCATTGTTGTTTTAGAGCATGTCCAAATTAGTCGCGAGTCGATTGTCTTAAAAAGAAGAGCGTGATCGGACACTTTTGGGAGATCATTTGGTAGCTATAGGGACGAGCTATTTCTTGGTCGATCGCTCCACGTGGGAGAGTGATGGATGGTAGCCATTCTAAAATCCTACCGGTTGATCTAAACTAGATCTGGACCGCTCAAATCGGCTAGCCAAGTTGAGTGGCCAAGACGATTTGCGGTAGTTAATGACTACTTTGAAGAAAGCGTGAAGGACCATCTTTGGGCGATTGTTTGAGGATCACATGGGCTAGTTGTAGCTTGGATAATTTTTCCTCATGGAAGGGGGTGGCCGGTGATCACAGCGTCGCTCTATCGATTATCTAATATCTGATATAAACCATCCGACCAAGCTAGCGAAGTTGGATGGATGAGATGTTTGCGACAGCTATTTGTCATCGTTGATCCAAATTAGGGTTTGGAAGCCGTGTGGTCAACCCTAGTTTGGCTGATCGAATGAAAGCGATCGGCGCTAGTTTGAGAAGGCCAATCGTCCACGTGAAAATACGGGCCGCTGGTGTGCACGCTGACATCTACTGGGACATCTGAAATTAGATCTAAGCCACTTGACTTGGCTGGCGAAGATGGGTGTTCATGATCGATTCACCATGATAGCATACCGCGCAAATATAAATTAGGGTTTTAAGACGACCGCGTCCACCCTAGTTCAATCGAACGGTTTAATGCGTCATTGACTTCCCATGAGCAAGTCGATCGACCGAGAATGAAATTAGGCCGGCGGTGAATGCATTGGCATCTCTTTGATCGTGCGGGACACGATCTAGGCCGTCCAACTTGGCTGGCTAAGTTGGACGGTCATGATGTATTTTGAGACCGTTTTTGTCGGTCTTAGCTCATTTGAGCTTATTTTTCAAATAGCGCGAACACCCATATTAGGGTTAACGTTCGAGAGTTAGTGGACCCGCCGGCGGTCATCATGATGATCGCCTAGTTCCGCTAGGAGTAGGCTAGGCTTGTTAGATTGTGTGGCCAAATCGTGTGGCCGTGATCTTTTTTTTTTTTAAGACTGATATGGACAGTTTAGATCTTTCCTTAAGGAATTTAAACGCGTTCGATCGCGCTAATTTTTAATTAAAAAGTGTGTAAACACGCTGATCTCTTTGTCAGAATTTGGCGTAGCCTATGTGAGTGTTTTCATGCAGGTCTCAATACTGACACATCGGGAGATTCATGCTACTCTGCTGCGAGTGAACATTAATCGTCATGTCATGCCAATATTGAGAGTTCGGCATAAGAAAATACTAAGCAGGCCATGCATTAGTGAATAACGCAATAGGTTAAAATATATAGAATATCTGGGATTGTTGCTTCATTCATCATTCTGGATAAATTTCGTAAATATGTTGAATTGCTCAATACATGTGTAAGTGAAAAGGTTTATGCACTCATCACTTTCAAATGGCTTTTGTTCATTTGCAGGATGACAGCGTATTAAAATACAGGGTTTCACGATTTTAGCCCTAATCCGAAAACCACCATCAACATTAAGTCCCATGTTTAGCACGTAATAGCGATGTTATTGCGGGGTAATCACTAGATGGTGACAGGATGAATAAATTCACAAGAGAAGTTCGCGTACATTACCGGGATAGAGGCTGGCTCGGTTCTTGAGCAAGATACGTTTATTTTCAGCATACGTCGCTTATCTTGAGTAGATAAGTATCTATTTGATTGTTATCCCGCATGTGAAGCCTTTCTTCACTTCGGCAGCAGACTCCTTTTCTTCCTGGGAGCTTGATGATTTGTGGAATATAAA
>JAJJWW010019210.1:0-26772 GCA_023531295.1 Papaver armeniacum | reverse complement strand
TACCACCACATCATCTATGTAAACTTCCATAATTTGATGCATCATTTCGTGGAAGATAGCCACCATTCCCCGTTGGTAGGTTGCGCCCGCGATTCTTCAAACCCAAACGGCATCACAACATAATAAAATTACCGTATGGGGTTTGGAAGGTTGTCTTATGCGCGTCTTCGTAGACATCTTGACTTGGTTGTATCCATTGAACCCATTCACGAAGGAAAACATACCATATACGCACGTGTTATTCACCATTATATCTATGTTTGGCATTGGGGGAGTCGTCTTTAGGGGCATGCTCGATTGGATCTACATAGTCGACACAAAGATCTACCTTTCCGTTTTCTTTGCTACCGGTACGATATTAGCTAGCCACGGGGTGTTGGATCAGTTTAATGAATTTTGATTTCAACAACTTCTCCACCTCTTCCTTGATCGCCACCCTATTTCTCCGAGAAGTTACGGTCGTTGTTTGACCGGCTTGTACTCTCGGGTGAAACTTTTGAGGTTGTGCGCGATCAAACCGCTATCAAGACCTCGGCATTTCTTCATACGTAAATACGAAATACATCTCGGTATTCACGAAGTAGCTTAATCATCCGCGACTTCTCTTCCTTCAAGATGTTCTATCGATCATGCGTACACAAAGGTTCGCCTTCCGAGCCAAGGTCTTCACTTCTTAACCCGTCGAAATGGATCGATCTTTTCCTTTTCTCAGAAAATTATCTATTATTTCCTCTTCGAGACAAGAGGCTCTACTTCTTCTGTAAATCAATCACCGGGTCGCCTCCCATCATCTCTTCATCCACCGATGACATAGCGCGATCATGTTGTGAGTTGAGGCTTCCTACTAATTGCTATAAGCGAGCAGACATGTCCGCCCTCTCGCCGTGAGAAGCTTGAACCGAATATTCTTTGTGTCGGCCATGCCCTCTCTCTTATTTCCTGTGGCCGTCCATTAACGTCCCATTGAAGACTAGCTTAGCCTTCCCTTTGTTTGCTCTTCGGTTGGAATTATTACCATTTTGGGAGGTGTTAGATGCTCGGATGTTCTTCCCGATCCGTAATCGGCTGTGTGTATAAGACCGCATCCGCCATGTAAGCTTCCTCCGGTCCGAATGGGTTGCTGTGGATGGAATCCAGTTTGCTTTCCTCCGATAATGGTTTGACACATTGGTGATACGTCGACGCTACTACCTTGTGATTCAAAATCCCATCCGCCCTATTAGCACATGGAAAGTAGTGTCATCCTCAAGCACATAGTATGGAGTGAGTGCTCTAATGGGCCCCGATTTTCATCATCAAATGCACTATCCCAATCGCAAATGCGAGTCCGTCCCTCCATTCCTCTTAAGATCATCACGCGCATCTTAATTGTCAGTTTTGACCTCCTAAGGACTCAACGTGTGTAGTTAAATTAAGTGAGGCTCCGCTTATATCTAATGACTCCTTAATAGGTTGCTTGTTAATAAAAGCCGCCAGATATGGAGGTGAAGGTGTTATCCCTGGTAGCATATATCTTCATCTCAAAGGTGATAGCTTCTGCGGGTATTGGATTATACGCTTTTCAGGATGCAATTACCGTGATAGCCTTGCATGCTTCAAGATGGATTCTCCATTTGAAAACCGAGGGAATCAAAGAACTGTTGAGCTAAAATAGTGTGAGCAAATTTGCTAGCTATTCCATTAGTATTCCAGAAGAAGGACGTCTAAAGAACTTCACATGCTTATTCTCTTCCACATCCTCCCGTGTCTCCAAGCTCCCTCCATAGGCTCATGTGAAACCATCATAACTTGATGTTGAGGAAGCGGGTCGCTCTTGATGCTTTGCTCTCCTATCTCCCAACTCGCTACGGCTGCGTTTCCTTTGGCGGGATGTAACGTAAGGAGAAACACTCCTGTGATCGGATGATGAACTCTCTTTTTATAATGACAATATCGTTCGTGCATCTTATCCGCCGCAAAGAGGCTGCTGTGGGTACTGCAGACGGTAGAGTTTCACTCTTTATTTGCCACACATTGCTCCAAAATCCCTATTATCTATTCTCTGCTTGCACGGTAGCGGTGGTGGCAGATTGGACTCCCTCCATCCTGCTTCTTCCTTCTCTTCTCGCGCACTGTATCTCATAAATAAGCCAAAAGCATCTCCTCGGCTTTTCCATTATCGCTTCCTTGACGTTGAAAGGCAAAGTGAGGATCCGATACCGCAGTGCAATGCCAAGTATGACCGTTGCCCCATAATTCATAACATCCACTGTCACCGAGATCCGGATGCAGCCTCCTCAATCTCCACAAAGGTTTGGAATTTAAATTCGTTAAGTTTAACTCTAAAAATGGCATCCATTCCTCGGATGCGGTCTCCATAATCGCTTTCTTGGATGTCTTCATGACATTCTAGCGTGAAATCCAGGCTTGTGATATACTTTTCGATCTCTTCCCCTACCCGCCGGTACATCTTCCTAAATCTATTGATGTGACTATTCTTTTATGCGGAATAGAACTGCTTCAATAGAGTTGCACCATAGCGGACCATTACTAACTAATACTACCTGGTTTCAAGTTCGTATTACCCGGGTAAAGCGTTATCCGTGAGTGATTTTGGGAACTCTCATACAAAGGCTTTCATCCCGAGTGCATTCATTCATTGCCGATATGAAGCGACTAACATGCTCGCGCATTTCCTTTTCCTCCATATGCTTTAAACTTGGGTGATGTGTAATCCTCGGGTATAGGTGTAAAGAATTTCTACGAGAATATGGAGTTTCAACAGTCATAAGCATAAATTCTTTGTCACTCGGTAGTTAGCTTCCAAGTATTTCGCAATCGGCGTCTTCCGTCTATCCGTCATACCCTAGTGTTCTCGCGTTCTGTTCTCTTGCTCCTTAAGACGTCCGCGTAGCTCCTCAGCTTAATGGATGCGTTTAGCTCCTCTTGTATTTTAAACATCTCATCTCGCTTGTCTCGAAACGTGGCTTTTCCTTTAAGAATTTCTTCCTTCCTTTTCGAGGACGCTCCACGCACCTTGTACAATAGGCATAGTAACTGCACCGCTTGGAACGTATCTCTTCATCACTTTCTCCTTACACGTCTTCCTAAACATGATCCAGGTTGGGAAGTGCTCCAGCCCTTTGGTACCTCTGGCTCACCCAGAGGTATCATCTTTGAAAAGAGGCTAAGAACCTCCCACCGTGGTCGCAATGTTAATGGGTAAAACGTGGGAAGGAGGAACTAGCCCTAATCACGTAAAGTACCCCCAAGGAGAATAGGGGTTTATATGAAGTAGTTAGAGAATTAATGATGATCTCAAGAAGTGCGCCCTCTTTCCATTTTATAATGACCCTCTTATGGATAAATGCCCATAAGATTAACATATTACTAAACTACCATTTCTCTTTCCTTAAGTTAACACCAAACCTAAAGGGCTTTTCCTCTTAGGCCAAAGACCAACTGCCTTAATATGCTCTTGGGTGAACTAGGACTTCCCATCTTAATGGGTTAGGCCTAGTTCCCAAGTCTCTTTATCCTAAAAGGACCCTTAATGGGTTAAGGGGCCATCTATTCTAGATTGATTATTTTTAGGTATCAACATGCATCCATGCACAAGTTAAGCCCTATTATCTAATTACCTTTTACCCTGAATTATGAAATCTTCAAATAAAAGCAGTGTTAATGAAGTCTCAGCTAACAATGAAATTTATTTTCCACTATTGCACTTTACTAAAATAACGCATTTAATTAAAAAATTAGCTAAACTTAAATAGCTCCTTTAGTTTATTACCTCCTTTTCGGACATAACAAGGGATAATAATTTAGGAGAAGGGATAATAATTTAGGAGTAATTATGGCGACTTTAAGTTTTTGTATCCGATTAGATTCATCCGAATAATTCCATAACATGTCAACTGACAACTTAAAAAAGAATTTTAGCATGATTTGGGAGATGATTAGTTCTTGGATCATTTACATTCAATTCTATTTGGTTAATCAACTATACGAATATTCTTCAATTCTCGCCCTATCTAAAATTATCTAAGCTGAAAATTGGACGAGAAATGAAGAAGTCAAAGAGAGTTTAAATAGTCTATCCATAATGATCATCACCATCGTTATCAAGCAAAAAACATGAATCTATAAATTTGGAGATTTGATTAGAATAAGGAATCCATCACAATATCTATAAACACCAAAAAAAACAGTTTAGGTTTGGATTTCCAAAACATAATACTAATTTTATTTTAAATCAAATAATGATGAAGCGAAACCCAATCCAATTACTTCAAACCATAAGACCCAAATGGATGTTTATTTTCAAAGATGCAATTATGACGAAGAAAAACCTAATTAACAAGTCTAAAACCCAAATATGTTTTACTTTCGTTTTCAATTATCTTTGGAAGAACTAAGAAAAATTAAAAAGAAGAGATAGAGATGGATTAGGAGGACTCTAAAGAAATAAGAAATAAAAAGTAAAGAACTCTTTGGGTACTTATGGAAAATTGGTTTTTATTTCCAAAGCTAAGCATATTTTACCGAGGTATTTAGTAAATCAACTAAAAGTTGTGAAAACAAAAACAAAACCCATTTATTCCCTTGTTAGTTAACAAAACCCTTAAATAATAGGAAGTACGCATGTCCAAGTTATATATGAATATTTATTTACTTTTCAAAACATTCTGCTTTAACAAGACCGAAACGAAAAACAAACACCAACAACTCCTAAAATTCAAAAAGAAAAGACTTTTTTTTCCCTACCCGATAAAGAAACTTCATTATATAGAAATATTACGTTGTCATCCAAAACCCAAATACAAATACAATTTACGTAGATGCAAACTAAAAATTAAAATGAAAAATCATCATGTGGTGCTCATGGTTCTCACGCTTCTTCCCATAGAGGAGGTTCGGGTTCGAATCCACAGCAATAGCATAAATCCTAGACTAATGTATCTAATTATAGTTCTAGGGATCACACATTCTATCTTATCAAGAAAAATAAATTAAAAAACACTAAAATTAAAACACTCATAAAAGAGTCCAAAATGGAAAACTCGATACAAAACCAAATGGATGGAGGCCCAGCCCAACCTCTGCCCTCCTACGTCGGATCCCACCTAGCCCTAAAGACCAAGCTCAATTCTAAGAGAAAGGGTTATTGGTAGTTTCATTTGGAGACTAACTTGATCGTTTTGAAGGAGTTCTTTTCTTTTGAAAGAGTGATTTCACTATGGCAAATAAGTGATAATGAGTAGTGGTAGGACCACCTGAAATTTAATACTAATGAAAAACAAAAATTTTATTGAACAAAATTATTGAAGTCCATGGGCCTAACTAACCTCAAAAACCAACGTGCAAGGTTAGGGTTGCCCAACGCTTATAAACAAAAAGGATCTTAAACTTCTCATACAATGTGGGACTAATAATCTCAATATGTCCCTCACATGTAGCCTCGCCAGGTCTAACATATGAATTAAATCGTTAACGCGGAGTAGAGGCGCAGTCGAATGACTCGTCACAATTGCCCGCTTCGATACCATATTGAAGTCCCCGGGTGTAACCAACCTCGAAAACTACTTGCACGGATATGGTTGCCCAAAGCTTATAAATTCCTGGATCTTAAACTTCCCATGCCACGTGGGAATAATAATCTTAACAGGTATATTATCATTCATTTAACGCTTAAATTTTAACTTTTTAGATATTTTAAACTAAAGAAACACGTTTCAGTGGGACTACTTGGAATTTAAAATTAGTGAAACTCTTAAACGACTGATAGTATGTCGTCCCATCCTGTTCTTTCTCAGACGGCAAACAATATACCGAGTAGTAAAAACCATCAACCACTTCTTCACATGAAAAAGTACATGAAATAAAATTGGGTGAATGAGGGTTGAAAGTAGTGACATAAAATTAGGTATATCTGGTAGTTCTCTTTAGTTTAGAATGAGTGGAGACTACCCATAAGATTTACTCTAAAAAATCTTAGAATCAACCAAAGGAGAGCCGTCAATTTTGCGGCCAAGAAAGATCAAATGACTGGAGAATTCCAGAAAGGTGAACCAATCAGCACCACTATGCAAGAAAATTTCAAAATAAAAAGAGACGAAATCGCTTGTAATATAGAACGAGCAATACCATCTCACAACCATGCCTAAAAGCTATGTTGAGTAAAGCCATAATTTTGAGACACCTCTACCATCAACCGCACAACCACCTTCAAACCTCACATCAATCACCAACCATTGAAACTGTTCTTTAAAAAATAAGAAAGTTTTACTCAAGGTCTTAATTGTTTATTAAGTTTTTTTTTTTTAAAAAAAACAAACAAACAGACGGTAAAAGAAAACCTCAACTCCACCGATAAGCTTCAAATTAAAATATGATGTAGGGACGAAAAAAAAATAGAAAGAAAACAAATCTAATATTAAGATTAGAGGATTGGAAAAGGTATGGAGAAGGAGAAACCACCATTTCCGATAAACCTTAGAGAGAAAAAAACACGTACAAACATTATTAAATTTTAATGTTATAAAAAATTTAAATAGTCTATGTGGCGAATGCTTTTTCGTAGAAGCAATTCTGTTTTGTTAAAAATTTATTATTTTTTTCTTCAATTTTCTATGCCAATGATTGGCTCTTATCTTGTGCATGGATGCACAAGATAACAAAACCATATACATATATATATATATACAAATGTCATTTATGTCCATACATTGCACGTGCTAGGTTCACCATTATTATGAAGTTTTTCACTTTCTTTTTGTTGGCAGTGATTAGTAAATAAATAATTTTTTACTTCTGACTCCCGCTAATATAGATATGTCGTATATCCTCATATTTTGAAGGATGATCAGCATGTGGATAAAATGCGTATGTGTTAAATTCTATTTATGGTTTCCATTACTCGCATTGTTTGTTGTCAATGGCAGCTTTCAGTTTTCACATGCTCGACTTTGTTGGCAATACAAAAGGATGATATATGATTGCAAATGATTATTATTTATAATATTTAATTTGGAAACCTTTGTTGTCTTCGGCTTTATGAGCTTGGTCTTGCGTGAATTGAAAGTATACGGATGAACGATTTTTCCGTGATAAGGTATGACCGCTTCTTCTAACTGGTTCGTTCTAACTACAAACCCGATATTATCCGTCCCAATATCTTTCAAACAAATCCTCTTTATTTTGTCAAATTGGATAATTGATGAAGTTAACAGACTTTTCAATATGGGAGTCAAGATGGGATTATCATTTGAGTTGATGCCAAATCACTCAAATAAATTTCTATCGTCTAAGGTTTCGGAGGGGCCTATTCTAAAATCTCAATCTTTCATTAATGGTGGGTTTGGATGTAGAATTTTAAAGGTGGAATTTATGGGTCCACGGGATTTGGTAGAATTACGTTCCCTCGGTACGTTTGGTTGCCCAAATCCTTGGAAGCACGTTTCCTACAGGATTCAGTTATCCAGCAAATCCTCCATATGGAGTCCGACCCCTCCCCCCTAAGATTTGTTGGGAAACTTATCAAGGGATTTATGGACCCACTTTTTTAAACTCTAAACCCCATATATATGCAATTTTAAGATTTGAAAGCAATGTCAAACGGTACAAAGACTTTAAAACAAGAAAACTCTATAAATTCTAAGAATTTCAATTGAGTTACCAAACACACAAGGGATTTATATGAATCCAAGGATTAGTAATCCCATGGGATTATAAATTCACAAAACTATGAATTCTGCAAACAAACCCACCATAAAAACACTATTATAGATGAAGATTTTGGGGTACAAGTAATTGTTAGACTTGATGATTGTGCTCAAGATGTTTTGAGAGAACCAAGAACTAAATTTGCGCCAATCTGAGTTAGAAGATACTTTCATTGTGCATTTGGAAGACTCGAAGATTACGATCCTATATATCCTTCGACTTTTAACCGATCTCCTGATGTTGTTAATGATGATGTTATTATCTCAAGGGTAGTGCCTAAAAACTCTTGGCATAGTATAAAATACTTGGAATTCCTCTTAATGATTTGAGAAACAATACAAATTCAAAAAGAGGTAAAAGAATTTTAGGTTCCTCAGTATCCAAATGAGTTTACAAATCATGTCCTAGAATGTTAGGGTCTTTGCTCTCAACTAGAAGAACAATTGTCAAGAAAATGATTAAGTTGATAAATGCCAATATCATTACTGCTTCAAGAAACAAAAATGATGCATTGTAATGATTGGGAAATCATCCAAATTTGTGGAAAAAACAATTATGGTTGGACTTTCCAACAATCTTTTGGAAATTGAGGCATGCTTATTATACACATACTCTTTCCATTGTCTCTCCAAATGCTTATTTTAAAAAAACTTGATTGAGGTCACTTTGATTCCTTAGTGGGTACATATACTCTTTCCATTGTCACAAAAAGTCAGACAATTGATTTTCAATGGATTATCTCAAATGTATATGGGCCAAATAAGCCTATTAAGAGACCCGAATTTTGGGAAGAATTGGATAATGTTTGCAGTTACTGGCATTTTCCTTAGTGTGCTGGTGGGGATTTCAACACTATCCTAAAATGTGAGGAGAAAAAGGGTTATAACAAAATCACCAAAAGTATGCAACGCTTCATTAACTTTGTTTCTCAGCATGGTCTAATTGACTTGCTACTTAAAGGTGCAAGATTCACCTGGTCCAATGGTCAAGATAACCCCTTCATGAGCAGACTTGACAGATTTCTCATCTCCCCGTCCTTTGAGCTTCATTATCCTTTAGTTTCTCAACTTGCTAAATTCATACCTACATCGATCATATTCCCTAATTCTTGATATTTCCGATCCTTCTTGGGGGCCTAGTCCATTTAGGTTTGAGGCAATGTGGTTTTTCGAGACTAGATTCATAGAAATGATTGAAGAGTGTTTCTTTTTCTCAACTTGAAGAGTGATTCATAGAAATGATTGAAGAGTGTTTCATTATCCTTTATTTTCTCAACTTGCTAAATCTAGACCTACATCAGATCATATTCCCCTAATTCTTGATATTTCTGATCCTTCTTGGGGCCCTAGTCCATTTAGGTTTGAGGCAATGTGGTTTTTGGAGACTAGATTCATAGAAATGATTGAAGAGTGTTTCTTTTTCTTTTGAAGGTACTCATAGTAATGTTTTTTGGCTCAAACTAAAAGCAATCAAGGAAAATCTCAAAGAATGAAATAGAGATACATTTGGTCATACTTATGTGAAGCTTCAGAACATACACACTGAAATTCAAATGCTTGATAATGAAGCTGAAGATAACAATCTAGTGGACGAACAACTTGCTGAAAAGGTAAAACTAAAAGCTGAATTTGAGAAAGTCACCCTAATGGAGGAAACTTCTTGGAAAATCAAATCTAAAAACAAATGGCTTAAAGAAGTCACACTACATGATAACTGCAACTGCAAAAAGAAGGCATAATAAAATTCGACAACTTTGTATTGATGGAGTTTTAATTGATGACAGATATAAATTGCAGTAAACATATATTTCATTTTTATAAAGATCTTTTTACTAAGGAGCAGGTTATAAGGCATATTCTAGAAGATGTGGAGTTTGATCAAAGAACTTCAGCTGAGGTTGCCTTTCTGGATGAAATGATTTACGAAGATGAAGTTTTCAATGCAATGAAGGATCTTGTCCATGACAAGGCGCACTGTATAGATGGATATCCTATATTATTCTTCTACAAATGCTGGAGTTTTTCTCAAAGTGGACATCATGGAGACAATCAAAGAATTTTGTAACACGAGGTTTGATTGATTCTAGACACAACTCTACATTTATTTCTTTAGTGCCGAAAAAGACTATGTAGAAACTGCGAAAGATTGCAGGCCAATTTGCTTGCTGACAAGTTTTTACAAAATCATTTCAAAAGTCTTATCCTCTAGACTCAAGCTGGTTATGAATAAGATTATCTCACCTGTTTAGTGTGCCTATGTGGAAGGAAGGCAAATTATTGATGGTATTTTAATAGCCAATGAACTGGTTGACTCTAGACTTACTTCCCGCGAACACCGAATCATTTATAAGATTGATTTAGAAAAATCTTTTTATATAATTAGTTGGAGTTACCTAGAGTTGGTTATGAAGAGAATGGGTTTCAATTCAAAGTGGTGCAAATGGGTTAGATTATGTTACTCATCTGCCTCGTTCTCAGTTTTGATCAATGGATCTTCTTTCGGTTATTTCAAAAGTTTTAGGGGTGTGAGACAAGGAGACCCTATTTATCCATTGCTTTTCAATATTGCTATTGAGGGCTTCTCTAGATACTAAGACAAAGTAGAAAATTCGAAGTTTTTCAGTGGGTTTTCATGCGCTCAGAATGGTATTATAGTGAATCATCTTCATTATGCTGATGACATTATATTCTTCTCGAACAACAACAAAGAAGAACGTCATAATCTTTTCTCTTATATTCACTGTTTTGAGTTTATTGCAGGTCTCAAAATTAATACTTCAAAGATTTGGCTTATTCCTATCGGGTGCATTCCATAGTTAAATAATTGGGCTACTGAATTGGGTTGTTCCACTGACTCAACACCATTCGTTTATCTTGGTTTGCCTTTAGGTGCAAATTCAAACTCCAAGGCATTGTGGAATCCTGTAATGGAAAAATTTGACTCGAGGTTATCCTTATGGAATCAAATCTCTCTTTCAAAAGGTGGTAAGCTAACTCTTATCAAACATATTCTCACTGCTTTACCCCTTTATTATTTTTCTCTCTTCGAGGATCCTTAATCTGTTATAGAACAACTTGAGAAAAATGTTAGAAATTTTCTATGGGAACATAAGGATGGTGCCAAAAGTTCTCATCTAATTAACTGGGATTTGGTTCGCTCTTCAAAATAAAGAGGTGGTTTAGGAATTCTGGATCTTAAGATGATGAACACAACATTATTGTCAAAGTGGTCTTTGGAGATATGGTATTGAAAATAATCGTCTGTGGTGCCAAATTATTTCGATATACATGGGTTTAAATCTTCTCATTGGACTCCATGTAAAGTTATTGTAATACCTAATTTCGGCACTAGTTGGTCAATGGAATATAGGTAATGGTTTGTCATTTCTTAACACCGAAGCCTGATGGGTTCATTTGATGAGTTGTGTGGAAAAACTTCTCGCTTAAGCGTGCTCGGTCGAGTAGTCACATAATGGGTGACCTCTCGGGAAGATCGCTACAAGGAATCGTCTGGGAGTAGTCACAGGATGGGTGACCTCTCGGCTGGATAACCGCATTAGTGTCATTAAAAATCCTAAGTTGTTGGATAACCGCAGTAGTGTCACCAACATTATATCTAAATTGTTGGTGTTGGCAATTCCATTAATACTTGGAAACATAATTGGTTATCCACCTCATCACTTGCTCCACCTAATCGTACTTATAACCACCTTATACTGTAACATCAATAAGAAAAAATATCCACACATTATTTTCTTAATTTTTTGGTTTAAACATTCGCATGTGAAGCTCCCATACAAACTGCTTCTATTCTTTTGGAAAATATGTCATAAAATCCTCCCAGTAGCTATGGTGGTAGTCAGATACTCCCAACAATAGAATAAGTTTTGTCCTTTGTAGAGAAGAAACTAAAACTACTCTTCATCTTTTTATCACCGTGTACTTATGCCGAGCTATTTGGTTTGCTACTTGAGAATATATTCTACATCATTTACAAGTCAATCCACACTTTACAAGATTGGTTTCTTTGATGGAATAATGAGCATAACTCAACTTCATTCAAGAAGGCTCTTCGAGCTAATTTGGTGGTGGTTACGATGTGGCATATCTGGAAAACTCGGTGTTGTTTGGTTTTCAATATTAGAGACTTAATCCCATTGCCACTGTACAATGCATTTTTTTTTATTTTTGTACCACCTATCATATAGACATTAGATTGGGTCATTTGGTTCATGTTTCTCCTTTGAGGACCCCTGCATAACATTAATTTGCATTAGTCTCTTCCTCCCGTAGGTTAGATTTCCATTACTTTTGATACATCTATATGTCCTAATATAACTCTACTACTCTGGGTATTGTTATTCGTGATGGTGCAGGAGAATTCTTCACTTTTAAAGCTATCTCAACTATTGCGAGAGACATCGACCAAGCTGAGGCTTTAACAAATATCAAAGAATTTTCAAGGGCGTAACAAGCTGCGAGTGTGATAAACTCCTTGTACAAACTAGTAATAAGGGTGTAGCTAAAGTCGTTTCTCAGTTATTTTCCAGTAGCAGGAGAGAAGATATTAATCTCATTTCCCATATTAGATCATTGTTATCTTCTTTTCCTTTTTGTGTGGTTTTCTATATAAATGGAGTGTGTAATAAACTGCTGACAGTTGACAAAGTTTGCTAGGACAAATATATATAATCCAGTGTGGTTTATAACACCTCCCAATATGATTAGGAGGCAACTTATGCTAGACAAATGTTAGCTTTATATGTCTTTCTCTTATATATAAAAAGTTGAGTGTTTTTTCAAAAAAAAATAAAAAAAAATAAAATTATACTTCATCCTTCCCATAATAGATTTTTTTTTTTTTGAAGCAAGTCCCATGTTTCAAAAATAATCAATTATACTCCATCCTTCCCATGATAGATGGCCTATTCATTTAAAATTTTGTCCCATTAATAGGTGACCTATATTATTAAATAAAATGATATTTCTAAAATTACCCTATTAATTGATTATTGTTAGTAAAAGAAATATGTATAATTTGATATCCATGTTTATATTTGTTATGTTGGTGTTTTAAAATGTTTTTCAATGGTATAAAGTTACAAGTATCCATATTATTGTAATATAGAGAAAGAGGAGAAGAAGACACAAAGTAAAGGGAGAAGAAAGAAGAGTTCTCATTAGATGTGTATATTAGACTAACATTAGAGCCTCTATTTATAGGGCTAGACACAAGGGCATCCCAAATAAAGGGGATTTGCCCTAGATATTCTTAACATAATTACACGTTTATAACACTCCCCTTCATGAAATTGTGTCTAAACTAATTGCCTCGTTAAAACCTTGTCGAGAAACCACAAAGGGACAAAACCTGATCGAAGGAAAAGAGTACAATTGCGAGTAAACTTAGAACCGAGCTGGATATGCATATGTTGCCTCATTAAAACCTTGACAAGGAAAACCCCGAAGTGGGACAAAATTATCCTTGACGAAGGAAAAATAGTACAACGTGATAGTCCAAAGAAAATACCTTTCACTGTGATGCTCCCCCGATAAGTACTTCAGTTAAATCTTGGCTTGCAAATCTTTGAGATGACACTTCCCAATTTCGATAAAAGAATTTCTTGAATGCTGGAGATAACAATGCTTTCCGCCACGATGAAGTCTTCTTTTGTGTTAGTCTTCTAATAATGGTGTTCTCGAGTCTTCATGTTTCTTTCAATACATTAAGCACTTGAGTCTTGGATTGCTAATTTCTTGGAGATGATTTGCAGAAATAGTTGATGTAGTTTCTTCAACAAAGTGTCAAGATATGAATACCTTATCGTACGTGAACAAAAATCGTATTTGTGAAAAAGGAAATCCAAATTCTTAGGAGATGATTAAGTTGATTTGGTTTAATAAAATGTGGGCATCCACTAAACAACCAAAATTGATACAACTCCCCCTTTGAATGACCATTATGTTGAATTAAATTGCCTCACAAAACCTTTCCAAGTAAAAAACCCAATGGGAAAAGATATTTGGATGAAGGAAAAAGAGAACAATATCAACATTTTGAATGAAAATTCATCGTGTGCGAGATGTTGCCTCGTTAAAACCTTGTCGGGAAAACCACATGGGACAAAACACAAACGAAGGGAAAAGAGTACAACTTTTGAGGATTTATGGATGCTAATCCAACTACATGAGTTTTACATAAACAAGCATCAATATAATAACTCTAGTCTATATCAAACACGAGTTTAAGTTAGCATAATTCTAGCTATTTTAAGAAAGAAGAAAAATAGAATTTATCTTTTGCTAAACGTGGATTTTGGTGTTTTTAAGGACTCCTCAAGAGACCTATAAAGCTGATGTTATCAACTAATTAATTCGGATTTGTTTTTTGGTCTTGTACCAAATTTCTTAAAACACATAAAGGATTGCTCAACCTGACATAATCGAGTCGGTGGTCGCTAGAATATAATTTGAATCCTACGAGGATTACAAATACGAATATGGTCTCTAGATACATAAGAGTCTTTCAAAGACTACCACGCCAAATGCATCATATAAAAAAACAATTATTAAACCAATCCTAGGTTTGAGAAAGAAAAAAAAAAACCCTCAAATCGTTTTTACAACGAAAATATTTCTCATATAAAGATGCAATATCACTACACCAACTTTCGCAATTAATAGGCTTCGCATGTTTAAGGTGTTAAGTTTGGATCCAAAATTGCATCAATCGAGAAATTAATCCAACCTAACTTGGATTGTATGACAACCAATCACATATCGATATTTCCACAGTAGAGTGGTTAACAACCACCATCTTTTATTATTTCAGTAGCTACTGTAAATTAATATTCGACAATGTTAACTAACTATGATCCCACACAATTCTCAAGTATATGCATATCTTGAAAAATTCACAGAAATACTGGTACCAGCGCCTGCGGGCATTATAATCTCCCCATCTTCCAGTGAGGAGATATGAACTATGAGAATGTGGATCTTGTTTTGATAGACTCTATTGAAGTACTATATGTAGCTTATTCTAAAATGCTACTTTTTGTTATATGTGATTGGATTTTCCTTTTAACAGTAAACGCTTATATAAAAGCAAAATGAGATATTTCACACCACTCATATAATCACAAATTTTTACCGATTTGATCTTGATGGGAGAGAAACTCGATATAACATTTAAGTTAATTAACACATGATTTTGATAGTGTATACTCTCCCCCTGATTATGGTGGAAATATTTTAATCTCATACACGAAAAAAAAAAAAAAAAACTTCGTAAAAAGTATTATCCGATTAATTCGAGGACATATACTTATAATAATTTACGGATGTTAATAATACCAAATCGGACTATAGATAATGACTTCAAAGAGCCATAAGAAATTGTCCTAAGAATAAAATAAAAATTGTAGTCTTCTTGACATACAAATTTGACATCAATCTTGAAAATTTATTGGTTATAACCAAAAAGAATATAATATATGCAAACAAATCTCCAATACTTTCACATGCGGGGCCGACGATAGACACTTTCTATTATCTAAAGAAAATTAAATTAGGATCAATTTAGCCACTACAAGGACTAATGATATTGGATAACAAGCCGGGTGCGCACCCTTTGATCTTTTATGTCCTACCTTTTCCAACATCAAGTTGAACGGGTCTCAATTTTGGAGATTTGTATTAGGAAGAAGAAAATTTGCCCAACATCCTCAGGGAATTCAAAGAATTGGTGTTTGCAACTGGCTTATACCATAATAACTGTATCAAATCCATGTATGATCGACGGATAAAATCAAATCTAATTAGTTTTAAATGATTCTTTTGAGAAAAAAATAAAGAAATCATTATCGCTATTGTTTGTAGAGAAAAATCTACTTTTGATTGCTTTTTGGTGATAAAGATTTCTTTGAAGGAATAGAAATCAATAACCAAAATTGGCTAGAAGTTTTTAGAATGCCAATTTTTACATCTCATTAAGGAGAATTGACGGGAAAAACCACATCAATTGGTTTTTACAATTAACAAAATTGTATCGACCAATTAAATAAATATTGTCGTTATGAATATCGCATAATCACCATGTATGGTTTCTTACAAAAAAAAAAAAATAGAAACCATTAATCACATGATCTTCGCTCTAATGGACGAAGATACCAATTAAATTGGACGTAGGTTTTTCAACCATGCATGTGAATAATTACCGTGAAGGCAATCAAATTGCAATATTACCAAAAAAAAAAAAAAAAAAATTGAGTTTCATTAAGGGAATAAAAACGTAAATCTTTCGATGGATATTATTTTTTCTTTCTTTATGTAAAAGATTAGAGAAGAAAGGAAATCAAACTTTTGGCAAAGTTAGATCACCATTATCCCATAAATATAGACTTGTCTTTTATGTTTAACCGATAGCTTTTTATGGAGTCACCACATAAATTCCTTTTATGATTAAGAAAATAAAAGAAATAGAAAAAATAAAAATAAAAATAAAAATCAAACATGAAATAACCGATTAAAAATGAGCTTAAAAGTTTGTATGTCATCACCCGACTATTGATTAGATAAAATCAATTCATCCATAGTGCTTTATTGGTCGAGACTTAGGCATTTAACAACAAATCCCAAAGCATAAAGCCTTTTGTCCACGAGGTGTTACCAACTTTCAACACATATCCTAGGAACAATTACACACCAAACAGTTAGAACTTAAAAAAATTCAATCACGGATGTAATATTAAAATAAAGAATATAGTTAACTAGTGTAGGGAAATCAGGATCCCATTTAAAGGTTTGTTGTGATCTCAGTGAAATTCCCGAGTTTGAAACGAGCTCGAGGATCGGCGATAAAACCGAGTCAACCCAGCTTCAAATTCTTTCCAATTTTTCCCATGAATTTATGATTCTTCATGTTCAGGATGATTATTGCTAGACCCAATCTTCACATCTTCTCCCTTGGATCTTAAACTCAAGCAATTTTGATTTTTAACTTATTGATTGATACAATTCTTTTCCCTATTTTACCTTTCTCGCGATTTTCTTAATGTTCTAAGTCTTATCCTGGTTTTCTTCTTTATCTCTTTCTCCTGGTTTTAATCTATAAATCTTATCAAAATTAGATTTCCCCCTTTTTTCTACTTTCATAACCTCCTGGTTTTCGATTTGATTGCTTTAAACTAAATTTGATTTTCAATTTTCTATATCTTCTTCTTTTTAGGTTTTCCTTCTATAATAAAAATCAATCGTTTTATGATGAAATTCAATCCCATTAAAATGTTCACAATTTACTGTCTCGCTCTCTGTTGTTGCGAGGAAAGCATTATTGAATCTAATGCTCAGTTGAGGCCATCTCCCTGGGTCAATAGCTTCTTTCCAAACAGAGAGTTCTCACATAAAGTTTGAAGGTTTCACAAATCGGCATAAGGTTTTTTCCTTGGGATCAAGTAAAGTATCTTCCTTGTTGGGTAAGGACAAACCCCTCAAGACAACTTCTAAATATTTGTTCTAAGAAATAATCATTACACTCAATAGTAAATATTACTTGGGAACTACTTCTCAAAGAGAAGCCAAGATCAATATTATACTTCATGTCAAAGGATTATAGACATCAAAACTTTGGGCATATCGACCTTCTGCTACAAGTGTCAAGTTTCTTGAGAAGCAAGGTCACTTATAAAGTTTATAATTCAATTTGCAGTCAGCATAATTCGAAATGTTGAGGATTGTAGTACAAGTGGCAAAGTTTTACAGATGCTACAGTTATATTTTTGCATGCAATCAGAAAATCCACAAGAATAATCATACCAAATCTTTCTTACTCCCTTTCTATTCCAAACAAGTGTCAGTTTGCATCAGGGAGTGCACCTATATAAACACAAAACCTATGCATTGTCCTCATAAAACTCACATAAGTATAACCTTTCTCTGCATTCTCACACAAAAAAGCAAATAACAAAATCCATAGTTACTCTTTTTTCACTTCACACAAAGAGCCATTACCTTTTCTTTTTTCCAATACCAGTTAAAATGTCTGATGTTCCAACTAGGAACTATATTGCGCATCTTACTGAAATTCTAGAGGATAATAATAACCCTCTTACAACTTCCGCCAAGAAGTATGTTGAATTTCTTAGAATGTCAGTTGATATAGAAAATAGAAAATTTCCTAGAGTGATTGCTAAAGTTTTCAAGGAAATTAAGAAAATGATCATCCTATAGGTTTCAAGACAGGAGAAGTAGTCCATGCACTGAACATGTCTTGGTCACCGACTGGAAGAATCATTGTTAAGAAAACAAATGATCATAGGATTTTCATCATCGTTTCTCAAATGTCACCGACTTTGCCGTCGCTATCTACTCAATTCCAAACATTCCATGGCTTTCTTCTTTCTATGATAATGTGTAACAATGAAGCTAGAGGGAAGAAGTGGACTTTACAGCTCAGATTATTGGGTAAAATTCAATTTAAGAGGTGATTTGGTTGAAAAGGGCTTTGTGGCAAAGCAAGCTGCGTATAAAATAGGTAAAGTTCTTACTCTAATTGGTCTACCGAATGAACAAGGGGAGTATCAAGCTCATGTTATTGCTGACATTTCTCAAGGAAAAGCCCTCATACATGATGTGAAAGTAATTATTATTGATCCAAATGATAGAGAAACTATCAAAGTAAAGATCTTCTTTATGGAGATTTCACATGGTACATGTTTCAAATGCCGGCATGTTGATGCTGCTCATTCGTACGAAAAATGTAGAACCCCGTAAGAGCAACTTAAATGGTTGCCCTAAGGTGTTTGTATACAATGAAGAGGATGAACAAGCAAAGGAACCGAACAACCCGATCGGAATAATAAGGGTATGGAAAATTTAACCTCTCACTGGAATAAGAATTTATGATAGTGATATTGATAGAGAAAATTCCCAAAGAAGAGGCACAAAAAGGAGGAGGATTGATGATGATGATAATTTTATTTTCAACAATCAAGTGATGGCTGGAGTTGGAGTTATTGGTGACAGAAGAAGTGCTGCATGTGGAACTGGAGGAAATATTGATGAGGCAAGTAGCAGAAACCATGAAGATAGGGTAAATGCAGAAATAAGAAGATTACTTAAAGGTAAATCTCCAATTACTAATAACAATGGAGTTAGTCGAAAGAACTCAAAATAAAATGAGACAAGATGACGGTTTAGACTCCTAGGACAGTACTCAAAGATCTAAAGAAAGTTTGATGACTCTTGGGTAATGATCAAGAAAAATGATAGTAACCGCTTAATGAATATGGTCAGGGAATGCCGAAATACCGCCGAGATTGTTACTAATGAAGAAGAAAATGCACTCGTTGGAGTATCATTGAGGAGGAAGTCAAAATGGTGTGGGAAGGAAATGGAGATGGCCAAAGTCATGGTATTGGTTCCATAATGCCTCCTGTGCAACATATTATTATTCATGAGGTATTTTACGATAACCAAATATTTAGTTACAAATGCTATTATAACTCGGTCATCACCGTGTTACTTTTGAATGGATAACCAAATGCTATATAGTCATCTTATTAGGTTCGCTATAGTTTATTTAAACAAAAAAGTTATAAATGCTTTGGTTTTAAAAAGTTATCATCTATTCTGCTTTTCATATTTGCTTATTCATGAAATGTACTCTTAATAGTCTATTTCCTTTTACCAAAAAACTGCTTTTTCATAAATATGGTCATGGATGATATGAAATATGGGGATGACTTCAAGGTTTTATCCCTGAATCTTCAGCGAATTAGGGCAAACTCGAAACAAGACCATCTCAAACATCCGTGTAAAACACATAAACCAGACATACTCTTCCTTTCAGAAACAAAAGTTAAAATACAAACGGTAGAGAAAGTGTTTAACAAATTGCACGTTAAGGATTGGTTTATCATCCCCTCGATAGGAAAATCAGGGGATTTGATATTGCGTGGTATAGGGAGTTTCTCGCAAAACTCATATCTTTTATGCATAATGTTTTAACTTTCATGTCATTAAAGATAACTTAAGTTTTAATATTTCTTTGTTTATGGTGCTTTAGATAAAAATATAAGAATTAAACAATGGGAATTTATTTCTAGCTTTAGTGACCTAAATGAACCCTGGGCTATCATAGGAGATTTGAACTTTATTTTGCATAGGGATGAAAAAGAAGGTGGTAGTGATACAAACTCAAGTGGTCTAGCTTATGTTTATATTTGCATTCGAAACTTGGATTAGTGGACTTAAAATTCACCGGCTTACCTTTTAATTGGACGAATAAGAGACTAGGAAGGAGAACATTCAGAAAGAATTGACAGTCTCTAGTTAATCATAAATGGCTAGAGATCTTTCCTAAATCAATTACACAACATCTAACTAGAGTCATGTCCGATCATGCGCCTATTATGCTAAAAAACTTTGCCAAATAGGATGAAAGGAAATAAACCATATAGGTACATGAGATGTCAAGAAGAACATAAAAATTATAAGAGTTTAGTCGAGGAATCCTTAGTTACAAGTAAGAATATAGAGTTAGATTTTTGTGGCACTATTAAAAAACTAGAGAACGATTTTAGAACTGGAATAAGAAAGAATTTGGTAATATATTCAGGAATATCACTAGTATACTAAGTGAGATAGAAATAGTGAACAAAGCAAATTCTCCTAATTATGAGTCTAAAAGAAGGTCGGATTATTTACATAATGAACTAGAGTCTTGGTATGCTATAAAGAAAATATATTGGGAACATCATGTGAAGGAAAATGGATAAAGGAAAATGATCATAATACTAAATTTTTTCACCAAAACGCTTCAGAGGAAAAGAAGGAATAGTATTTATGCTCTTAGAGATAATAGTGGATTGTGGATTGAAGGTCAGGATAACTTAAGTGACCTTATTACAAAACATTTTAAGAATATATATCAAACTAGTGACAAACCAATTGACCCTATATTTGAAAGAATTATAAAACATAAAATTAAACAGGAGGACAATAAAAACCTTTGTAAAATTCTGATGAGAAAGAAATAAAAGAAGTACTTTAGTATGAATGCTTAAAACCTAGGTCGTTGTCAATGGGTACCCAATTACCTAATCGACCGGGACCTTTACATAACGGGTCCGGTTCGTGGTAGTAATATTTGACCCATTAGTAGATTTGATACCCGACGTTAGACCTTACTAGGAACCGATTAATACCAGGTCCTAATCGGGCATACCCGATGGTACCCGTTAAATTTAGTGTATTGCCCTAATAGCAGACAATTCGTTAATAAATCATCCTTCTTGGGGTCCCAAATTTCTGTGTGTTGTTAATATATCATTTTTATTTGCCTTTCCATGGCTTATTTTTTCATTTTTGTTCAACACCAATAAGATGTTGATGCTTAATCGCCGTGGACCGAATAGACTAAACTTCAACAATTATAGACCACTCTACTGGTACAGTTTAGTGAACATGGTTATATAAGATTGGTGAAGTTCAGTAGTACCACTAACAGTAGTACTACACCACTAACAGTGGTACTAACAGTTATTACTCGCTGAAGCCTCAACTGGTGATATAAGATTTCAAAGCTTATGAAGCTATTGAGCTCTTTACAGACTCCTTGGGTGTTAAAGAATGTAAACTTGGTCTTATAAATCTTATTTTAGATTGTAAAAATATGATTTCAAGATATTTAGTAAAACTAATAATTACCCGAACCGTGGGTACCCGGCTATTTAATCGGTCCTAAGTTATGGGTCTACTAATTTGAGAACTGACCAAAACCGAAATATTTTCATCGGGTCCGGTTAAGGTAGTATGATACCCGGTGAACCGACCCATTGACAGCCCTAGGTGCACTGGGACATGACGGCTTTCCCCAGGATTCTAGCAAGATGAGTGGAATGAGTTAAATAGTTAATTGGTTCAAAGAAGTTTTTAGAATTAGAGATTTAACCAAAAGGAGATTCATACTTTTATCTCTTTGATTCCAAAAAATAGCACGCCAAGAACACCACAGACTTCTGACCCATTAGTCTAAGTAATGCCCTTTACAAAATTGTAGCTAAGATTATAGCTAATAGAATCAAACCTTACTTAGATAATCTCATTTCACAAAATCAATCGGCCTTCATTCCAAAAAGGCAGATTACGGACAACATAATAGTTTCTCATGAAATCTTACATACCATGAAGACTAGTAAAAGGAAAATGGCCATATGGCTATGAAATTAGATCTCTCCAAGGCTTTCGATAGGTTGGAGTGGAATTTCATCATTAAGATATTCAGTTGCCTAGGATTTTCTAATGAATTCCGGATTTACTACATGCCTGCATCTCCTCTCGCTTTCTTATGTCATTAGTCAATGGCCTTCCAGAGATTCCTTTCATCCCACTAGGGAATTAGACAAGGTGATCCATTATCACCGCCATCTTTATAATTTGTATGGAGGCTCGCCAAGCCCCGTTAAATTACGAAGGAGAGTTAGGTAAAATATTTGGAATAAAAGTTACAAAACTCTCACCTACCAGTCGTATCTGCTCTTTTCATGGATGATTCCTTTATTTTTATCAATGCTAGTATTCAACAAGCTCATAATTTGCTAGATGCTCTTAAAAATTTTAGCGACTCTTCAGACAGCTTCATAAACTACAAAAATCTGGTATATATTTTAGCAAAAATGTTCAAAATAAACATTGTAAATTGTTAGCTAGAATCTTAAAAGTAGGTAGAATTACTAAAATCGACACCTATTTAGGTACTCCCTTTTCTTTAATAGATCGAAATCCTTTAATTATCAAAACCTCTTAGACAGTCTATAATAGATTACAAGGATGGAAAGCAAAATTCCTTTCCTGCAAAAGTAACTTTACTTATAAAATCTGTTACTAGTGATATGCCTATGTTTCGTATGATGTGCTTTTCTCTCGCCTAAAAACTTTAGATGAATCATGCCTTACAAAGGGATTTTTGGTGGAAAAACTAAAAATAACAAGGGTATTTATATCAAAGCTTGGGATGCTATGTGCACCAGTAAGGATAGTGGGGGTTTAGGAATTAGAAACCCACATAAATTTAATCTAGCTCTTCTAACTGGATTAGCCGGAGATTAATCAAATTTCCTGATAAGCTTTGGTCCTGGATTCTTAAATGTAAGTACTTTAAGAACACAGACCCTAAGTTATAAGAAGAAGAGAGTTAAATCTTGGGTTTGGACTAGTATTTGTAAAGGTCTAGACATTATAAAAGAAAATCATAGCTGGGACATTGGCAATGGAGAAAAATAAAAACTTGGACCGAGAAATGGATACCAGAAATGGTATCCAGTTCCTAGAGAAGATTGCCTCCCGATTTAAACCAAAAGGTCTCTCGATCTTATAAATAGTAATGGCACTTGGAATTGGAATAGGTTAAATGAGATGTTTGATGATAATACTATTCAACTGATCAATTTGATAGAACCCAATGATGTTGGTGGCAATGATAACATAAAATGGATAGGTACTCGTGATGGAGAAGTCTCTTGCAATTCATGCGTATAATTACCTGTGTAACAGAAATCATTTAAATGTTAAAGTAGATTGGATAGGTATTTGGAAGCTTAAGGTTATTCCTAGAGTCCAAATGTTCTTATGGAAAGCTTGTAGTGACTGTTTACCTCATAAAGAAAAGTTAGGAAGACATATAGCAATAGATACCTCGGATGTTCTCTCGTAACAACCTAGTGTGTGAAACTACTAATCATCTGTTCTTTAAATTGTCATTTTGTCAAGCCGTTTGGAGGGGTATGTCTCTCTCATGCGCCTTTTATAATGGAAAATCTTTAAACTTTAAAGATTGGTGTGCAATGGCTAAAGGATAAGGATAATAAGGAAATTTATGCTTATGTTCTTTGGTTTCTATGGAAAATACGAGATGTAGAGTGGCTTTGATGGCATTAAACCAAACCCAGTTGATCTGAGTAGAAAAGATTAAGACAAGAGTTAAAACAATTTATTAACACCGCAATATTGGTAATGATAAACAAAGGAATAGCCCTAAAAATAGGTGTGGACTGTGTTCATCCAAACTGTAAATTTGGAAAGGATGGTTATTCTTGTAGTAACCCTCATTATATTATGTTTGATGCAAATTTTAATAAAACAAATTGGAACTTTGCTTATGTCAGTTATCTTGTTAGACCGTAATGGAACTATTCTAAATTTTGTAGGAGGGACCGGAAGATGCACAAGTTCAAGAAGCGGAGAATCAATAGCTTGCCGAGAAGCAACTAGATGGGCAAAAGACGCAGAGTCGAACAATATAACCTTTCTAAATGACAATCTCAATGTTATCAATGGCATGAAGAGGAAAAAATTTTGGCAAGAATTGGAGAAGTGAAGCTTTTATACTTAAGGCTTTAGAAAACACCAATTCTTTGCTTTCTTCCTTTCTTTTATATCAAAAGGGATTGTAACTATATAGCTTAGATAGTTTAGCGAAACACTTTCTTAAGCATGGCTTGGTTTTGAGATAGATTCTAGTTAGCCGGAGTAAAGATAGAAGAAGGTTTTCTTTTCAAAAATATGTAATATAAACAACAATGTATTTTCTCTTGCTTAGTGTTATGGAAATTTCCTTTTATCAAAAAAAGTGTAGGGAAATCCTTTTGCGTCCTCTTTTTATGCATAGGTATAAAAATCCATGAACAATCTCCGAAATCCCTTATAGTCAAAGTTTTAATCGATTTTATGCGATCATGCCTTGGTAGAGTTGCACATGACGTATTGTAATATAGAAGAGGAGAAGAAGACACAAAGTAAAGGGAGAAGAAAGAAGAGTTCTTTAGATGTGTACAATAGACTAACATTAGAGCCTTTATTTATAGGCTAACACAAGGGCATCCCAAAATAAACCCGGATTTTCCCTTTGATATTCTTAACATAATTACACGTTTATAACACGTATTATTGTTTTAGAGATAAATCATTTTTAAATTTTACGAATTATTATCCATAATGGCATAATAGTAAAAAAACTTTAAAAAACATCTCACTTCTCTTTACTTTAAGAATTGTGCAAACTTGAGCTAAGTCAACTTAGGAAATATTATTTATATAACACCATTTTGTTGTTTAAATATGAGTTCCCTAATTGAACAGGCCGACTATTATTGCCAATGGAATGGACCAGTAATGTTCATACCACCAAATCTCGTTTACATAAAGATTAGTTGTTTATCTTATCTTATCTTATACTAATATAAAGAAAAGAGGTATTTTTGTGAAGCCTTTCACATGACAATAATACCCCATTAACTAAGATTTTAGTTAATATTTGTATATTTATAGGAATGCCATTGTTTTAAAAAATATATCAAAAAATTAAAACTTAGATATCTATAAAAATACACATCGGATTTTTGCAAAATTAATATATTTGGAAAGCTCTTTAAATTATCTACGTAATGAGTACAAAACAAGGATATTAAATTTTTTAAAGATTTTTTTTTCCATTATTATCAAATTTGGTGTTGTTAAAAGAATCCAATCTAAGCATGTGCATCGCACATGTGCCTACTAGTTTCGATTAAAAAATCCGCTCTGTTTTCGTAATCCACCTGGGCATATTGATTCTTTCAAAGAATTAACATCACCTCAATGTTAAAAATTCTGATTTATTCCTTAAAACTCAAGTGGTACGTACCGATATCTCTAACATCCGCCCCATTTTCTCTTTGAACCAAAAATAGAGAAAATGGGTCATTTGTCCAAAAAAATTTAAAACACGGTTCAAAATGGACAAGTAAAAAAAGTACGGTGAAATAGCCAAAAAAATAGCAAAGGATGAAACCGGATTTCATCCTCGCTTATACTTAAAAAATAGCAAGGATGAAATCGATGCATCCCGTAAAATAAAAAATAAGAAAAAATATTTGAAAATGGACATGATGAAACTAGTTACATCCCGCCTATTTTTAAATTTTTGTCCATTTAAACAAAGATCTTTTTAATTTTTGGCTATTTAAACAGTATCAAAACCTAAGTGTCTTTTTCACCCAAATTATTGATTTTGGTCTTTTTGAAAATGGGTCATTTGTCCAAAAAAATTTAAAACACGGTTCAAATGGACGAGTAAAAAATTTTATGGGTGAAATGGACACAAAAAAAATAGTAAGGATGAAACTGGATTCATCCTGGTTTAAACTTAAAATAACGAGGATGAAACTGGATGCATCCCGTGAAAATTAAAAATAAGAAAAAGTATTTGAAAATGGGCAGATGAAACTGGGTTACATCCCGCCTATTTTTAAATTTTTGTCCATTAAACAAGATTAAAATCTAACCTCGTCCTTTTACCAGAAATTTTAATTTTGGTCTTTTTAACAAATTTTGTGATATAGAAATTTGAATAGAGAAAATGGGTCATTTGTCCAAAAAAATTTAAAACACGGCTCAAATGGACGAGTAAAAAAGTACTGGTGAAATAGCCAAAAAAATAGCAAGGATGAAACCTGATTCATCCCGGTTTATACTTAAAAAATAGCAAGGATGAAACTGATGCATCTTGTGTAAAATAAAATAAGAAAAAATATTTGAAAATGGACATGATGAAACCGGTTACATCCTCGCCTATTTTTAAATTTTTGTCCATTTAAACAAGATTAAAATCTAACCGTCCTTTTACCCAGAAATTTTAATTTTTGGTCTTTTTTACAAATTTTGTGATATAGAAATTTGAATAGAGAAAATGGGTCATTTGTCCAAAAAATTTAAAACACGGTTCAAATGGACGAGTAAAAAAGTACTAGTGAAATAGCCAAAAAAATAGCAAGGATGAAACCGGATTCATCCCGCTTATACTTAAAAAAATAGCAAGGATGAAACCGATGCATCTTGTGTAAAATAAAAATAAGAAAAAATATTTGAAAATGGACATGATGAAAACCGGGCACATCCTCCTATTTTTAAATTTTTGTCCATTTAAACAAAAGATCTTTTAATTTTTGGCTATTTAAACAAAAGATCAAAACCTAAGTGTCTTTTTTTCACCCAGAATTGTTGATTTTGGTCTTTTGACCAATTTTGTGAT
>JAJJWW010019209.1:0-12873 GCA_023531295.1 Papaver armeniacum | reverse complement strand
CGCAGCAGGTGAGTGAAGTAGAAGACCAAGTTGAGTATCTTCTTAAGAAGTTTTCTTCTATGGCTTTGAAAGTGTTATGTACCTAGATGTACAATAACATGGTTTGGATCATAAACACTGATAATATCTCAATTCTCACGAATCAAGCCTATCGGTTAAAAACACGACCAAAATCGATTAAGCGATTCAATTGATTATAATTTGCTTAAAGTTTTCATTACGGACTCTCATCTTTATAACTAGGTTTCCCTAACTAGATCTTCTAACGATCAGCAAGTCACGAGATGGTTACATCTTAGTATTACAATGAATCATTAACTAATAATTAACTCCTAATTAAACTACTAATCAACAATTAATATTAAATACTAACTACCACCGGGATTTATGATAAGGGCACCTTGTATCTTATGTAGGTACATGACAATCCCCACTCCTTGGAAACATCCTTGTCCTCGAGGATCTGTTGTTTTCGAGCGCTAGTATCCCCATCAGGTACATGTTGAGAAAACTAGCCCCGCGAGGACGGTCCATTGTCAAAAAAAATGGCAAAGGAAAATGGCCACAAGGAAGGAATGCTTTACGCAAAGTCCGCTATTGACACGAAACCGGTTGTGTTGTGTTGTCCATAGTAGCTATGCAACCCCATAATCATCAACACCTCCAACTAGATAAGTACTCATACCAATACCCCCTTTTCATATCGCGGTTAACTTAGGTGAGATTGGTGGTGTAGTTTTCACTCCACTATATGCACCTAAAGCAGACATGGAGTAAAACTCGTGGTGGAAACCGCGAGCGTGTAAGATTCATCTATGGTAGCAGCGGTAAGAGCAGCAATAAAATAGTGTACGATTGCAGTGTGAAAACCATCTGAAGAGGTTGTGCTTGTAAAGTATCATCAGGTGAGAAAGATTAGTAACCACGAAGCAAGCTGACCAAACGACTCGGTTCTGACCGACCTCCTTTTCCTTGCCATTTCGAAGTATCAACGTAAACCAAAGGATATAATCTTGTTGCGGCATTTCAATAACCATATGACTAGCATCACACCTTTCTCCATTTAGAACAAACTCAAACACATGAGAGATTCCAAATCACATAACGAAATGGTACTCAAATTCCAAAATCAGTTCATGAGCAGATTTGCCATCATAAGCATTCATGAAAAATCAACCCATTTTTAGCAATCAAACAAGATGTAATATAGAATTTGGAGATATTTCTAGCATAAGAGGACCACCACTCCACGTGTGCAATATCTTTACCACGGTCGAATAAGAGGCGAATATACACAACAATAGGTGAACTAGTACACATCGAAGTAACCAAAATCATGTATATGAAGAAGTATACCTTTGGTTCAACGTATCGCATAGAAGGAAATTGTGTAAGAAGAATATGAGCATCAGTATAAACAAGCAGGGTAATTCCCATCAGAAGAGACTCTGCCTGGCTAGAATTCACTGTTGGCGAGAACCAAAAATCCCACAGTTGGGTGAAAAGAATTCCATGGCTTGGCAAGCGAACTGCTGTAAAGTGCTGAGAAGCTTTAGTGTCAGAGGAAAGAAAAGAATACACCCCCACCACATAGTTGTAACCAGAAATCAGACAAGGAATGCTAAATGGTTTCAAGTAAATCCAGTGGGAATGCAAATGCGTCTCACAAACATCAAAGCTTTCATAGTCTCTGGAGGTGTTATAACCTTTTCTTGTGCCTTTGTGCTGCACCTAACCTCGGGACAAACCAGCAAGTATGAATGTTGTAGTAGTAAGCACATCAAATTGAATTGCTACTAGAATGATGCATCACCACTCACGAACACTCCCGCTACGACCTACGACTAATTGACCCAACATTACATTTGTCGTAGCCATTGTAGCAATCGGTTCCCTACACAAAAATTGTAGCATCGCCCAACATATAAGGAACAATCAATTGTATAAGCGAAAATGCGAGTGGTACACCAAGCTCAGCAGAAAAAAAATCAAATGCTCATAAGAAAAATCACGGTGATGTCAAACCAGATCGATTTAACGTGGAATATCTTTCTAACCAATGCACAAGTTCGAGCAATCGGTTAAACCAATTACCACGAGACTTGCTGAAACCACAGTTATGACATGAAAGAAAACTAAAGGTTGCAGATATAAGAACCCATGGTGAAGTATGATTAAGGTATTAAACATAATAAACTCAAGCAGGAGCAAATTAAAACTCCTAAATGAATCGGGGGACTACCAACGATCAAGAGAATGGCCCGAAATCTCATAAGACAACCCATCTTTGCATAAAATTACTTACAAAATCACCGTTATATGCATCCATCAAAAATCGTTGATAAGTATAATCATACAAGGAGTAGTTGTAGGAAAATAGCCTTCATAATCAGAAATTTGAATAGAAATACCCCACAATAAGTTGAACCATTTTCCACATCAAATACTTTATCAAATTGAAACAAGAGGGAGAGGATTTTCTTGTAAGCAATTTGTGGTTGATACAGTTGCAATCTCATAACCCACCGATATTCATTAGAAGAATTTTAACAAACATCATCCAAGCGGTACTAGAAACTCTACCATTAGCTAACATACGAAAATTTTATCTCTAAACCCGGGTAAATGACCGGTACCCATGCTCTGAACATTTTAAGCAAAGAATTTATCCAAATTAAACCAAAACAAAGAATCACCACATACAAAACCGAAGTCCTGTCATATGTTGAAACTCTTTTCCACGATCAAATATCTTGAGAAGAATTAAGAAAAATGTTTAAACACTCCCAAATTTCATCTGATTAACTTACTTTCCAAAATCTCTCCACGGAAGCTTATCGATTTTTGTGAATTGAAAACTCATGAATCTGGTTGCAATGGAGTAGACTACGGCGGTGGTTGAATCTTCATTGCGTCATTGAAGAAAAAATGAAGGAATTAAATCCTACAGAATCAACTTCTTGATTGTCGACAAAGAAAAATGGAGGAATCAATTCCAACTCAAGCCAATAAATGCATTATTCATCAATACCATAGGAATTGGTATTACCTCTGTGATTCAACAACCTTGAAATCTCTAATCCGGTGTAGTAAATTCTTCAATTTTTGATATCGAATCTAAAAACCCAATTGAAGCATCGGTGTTGTTGGGGTTAGGTTTGAGATATTTGAAGAACTTGATAATAAAATCAAGCTACGGTGTATACTACGCAAAAGTTTGTTGAGTTAATAAATTGAAATTTAGCCCGGAAAGTAAATACGATACCAAATGTTATGTACCTAGATGTACAATAACATGGTTTTGGATCATAAACAACGATAATATTTCAATTCTCCATGAATCAAACCTAATAAAGTTCGAAGAACACGACGTAAAATCGATTAAGCGATTCAATTGATTATAATTTGCTAAAGTTTTCATTACCTAGGACTCTCACTCTTTATAACTAGGTTTCCCTAACTAGATCTAACGATCACTAAGTCACACGAGATGGTTACATCTTAGTCTATTAATGAATCATTAACTAATAATTAACTACTACAATTAAACTACTAATCAACAATTAATATTAAATACTAACTACCACAGGATTATGATAAAAGGGGCACCCTATTATCTTATGTAGGTACATACCAGAAAGCCTCTTGTTTTGAATGTCCTAGAAGTAAAGGAGATCCAAGATATCTTTCTTTAGAATTCATGACTTTAACACCTAGAATGTGAGTGAGAGATTCAACTACATCGGCTTAGTGTACTTGCCCCAAATGTCTTAAGATTTGTCAAAATTGATCATTTGACTTTGGCCCGAGCAGCGAAATTATATAATAACTCCAAAAGATTGTGAGCGAAGATAAGTTTCCTTGAGTGAAAAATCAGCGGTCATCACCAAGAGAAAATGATTGATAGGGGAGGGAGTGTGACCACCTTAATACCTTGAATAGTTTTGTTTTGTTGTCTTGGGACAGGATGCCTTCAGAAGATTCCATTGCCAATATGAATAGGTATGGTGATAAGGGATCACCCTAGCTTTGTTCCTCTTGTTGGAGTGGTCTTAATAAGGAGACCCCATTTAGCATAGCGGTGAAAGTACTTATGCTCATAAATCAAGTCACCGAAATCCTTGCTGAAACCAAAATAATCCAAAACTTTTAACAAAAAGCTTCATTCTAGTCTTGTCAAAGCATTTGACATGTCTAGCTTGAGTGCTAACCAACAAAGTTGTCCTCTTTTTTCTTGAAAGTGCATAATCTCTTGAACAATGACATTATTTGTGACTTATCAATCTTCCCGAGACACATAAGCTGCTTGGTATGGTGAAACATTTTTCCATAAAGAGGTTTTACGTCTTGAAACAATAATTTGTTGTATGAAGTATTGCAAAGACCAATTGATGTCATGTCTGCTTTACGCACAAAATGGGTTACTTTTTCTTAGGAATAAGAGAAATATAGGTCTTGTTGATTTCCCTCACCATTTTCTTAGTCTCAAAGAATCTAGTTACCACCTGACATACATCATTGCCAATAATATTCCATTGGCTTTTGAAAAAACCATCTTGAAAACCCTGCGGCTCGGAGCACTCCGATTTTCCATGATTTTAAGAGTTCGCATGAATTTCTTGAAAAGAAGGAGTTCTTGTAAGCAAGGAGTTGTCGAGCGGTTTGTGCTTAATTGTTGGCGAAACGGGATGAGGCCTTCATCATGAACAATAGGAGTAGAAGTACTTATATCCTTGAAATGGGAAGTAAGATGGTGTGAGATAACTTCTCTAGTATTGACCAATTGTTATCATGGTCTTGTAAAGCATCGATGTTATTTCCCACTCTCCTTGTTGTCTTGGTATGAAAATACTTGTTGTTATCCATGTCTTTAATGAAATGATCTCTTGATTTTTGTTGGTAGAACTCACTTCTTGTCTTCTGCCACTTAAAATCTTTGTTGATGCAAAAATTTTGTTGTGATTCTCATTAGAAGGAGAGGCGTTGATTGCAAAGTATCAAGTTCATTTTCTGGTGACTAACTCTTTGATCCACATTACCAAAATGTGTTTTGTTCCATAAAGACAATTTTTTCTAGTAGATTGAAACTTCTTCACCAATTGAAAACGGGGAGAGCCATTAACTTCATATTCCAAGCATCTTGATAGCGAGAAGTACAAGTAGAATCCTCTAACCAAGTGAAAATTTAAGGCTTCTGACATTGGGTATCAAGAGAGTTTGTAACATGCATAATAGGAATGTGGTCCTTCCTATTTTGGAGTTAGAGTGAAATAACTTGGAATTAGGATAATTATGACTCAATCTACATTTCCTATTCCATATCTATCCTAGATCTTAGTTCCAGGTTCTAAATGATTTCTAGACCAGTATAATCTTTTCCACAAAACCAATGTCTTCAAGGCACAAAATTGAACAATGTTGTTAACTAGACCATCGGTATAAGTAGAGGAATTATTATTAATGTGTAGGAGGTGGAAGTTTAAGTCACACATGAGCATCGGACGAGAATGATGTCACTGTTCTTGTATAAACTCCCATTAATTCTTTCTTTTTGTTATAATTGGTATAACCATACATCGAGAGTAAGGATACTCGGTTTGCTAGGATCATGTTGAACATCAAGGTTAAAAGTGTTAAGCCTAGTTTCTAGAAGATTGCATATGAAACCATTTTCCCAAAGGAGAACTAGCCCACCATACAAACCTACTGGCTCGATGAAAGCATGATTTGGATATTGGTAGTGACTTAAAAATTGTTGACTCTTAGCCTGACTAATTTTAGTCTCTGATAAGCACGAAAGTGCGACACATTTTCACCCATAAATACATTGGCTGGGACTCATTTTATCACTAATAAACTTGTTTGTAGGTGTTTTTGTGAAATAAGCTCTTATGGAGAAGTTGCTCGAAAAGTGGTTTTTTACCCCGGAGAACACATGTTATTCGGACTCTCAATGTTGGTTAAGAGGACACCTCAATTACTAAGGGGCACCCTTTTCCGATCAGCTGACAAAGGCTGCCAAGCCCATTTTGGTTGGGAGCACTTCATCTTCAACGATTCAAATATCGGTTTTGGCGGGGAAAATGGCGGCGAGACTTAGGGTTTCGGTTTTGGGAGGTGTTTGGATGAGACTAAATGGCTAAATTCAAATGGGTTTGTTCTAAGACCTAAACGAGTGGTATGGGTCTTCGTTTTATTCTAAAATTGGATAGAATTCGAATGGGAGTAAAGCAGAGGAACGTGAAAACTGGTGGATTTTTAGACGTGTTCGACAGAGTTTCCAATCACTATATTTGGTTTTGTTGGACTTGTTTGAGATAAACAGGGCTTGTAATGGCCTTAGATTTGTTCATAATTGGTTTGATAATCGGATTCAAAGAAATCGGGGTTCGGTTTTTTGTTTTTGATGTAAATACGTACATGTGTGAAGTGGTTCGTTTGAGATTTAATCGGATATTTAGTTGGAATTAATTGGAAAATGACCTGTTTCATCAAAACTAGGAATGTATATGCCACAGAATCGATTGAAGGGTAGTTACGTGGACTTACCATGGTAGAGGTTGTACCAATATGCGGGTTCTATTTGGTGTAGTTTTGAAAGGATTGCTTGTGTTTAGCGTGTGGACTCATTCTTTGATGTGTTGGAAGCATGATGGGAGCGTGTAAACACTTGATTGAAAAGCGTCCCAGGAAGACAAGAAAGGAAAGAAAATATCTCAAGAATATTTTCTTTTTCTTTTTGATAATGGGAGGATTATGCAGGTAATTGGCGAGATTTATTAGATGCAGTAAGTATAAATATGTTCTTTGGTGAATCATAGAAGGATATCGAGTGATTGGGAGAGACTGGTTCTGATCGAAAGTGTGAGTAATCTAAGCGTGAAAAAATAGTGAAGAACTTGAAGAACGGACTATCAAAGGCGATCGTAAAAAAAGCATCGTTTATACGAGGAAGAGATAAGGTTGTCATCCTGCCGACGATTCAACATTCTTTTTATGGAGTGGGTTTGCAGCAACTTATAAACGTTGCAAATTCATTTAATTTGATTTTCTCATTTTCTCTTCTTTGTAAACACCCATTTAGGCAATAAAAATGAATTTTAGTGTGTCTACATCATGAGTAGCTAAGCCCACACAACTTGAATTAAGCCGGAGGAAACTGATTGCATCGTGGGTAATTTTAATTAATTCTTTATTTGACTTTTGCACTAATTAAAATAGAATTAGGATTTGATTAAATTGGTTGTTATTCGATTAGATAGGTTATGCTTTGTTTAGATAATCTATGTAAGGATACAATTAATCTTTTGAGTCTACCTTGGCAAAAATAAGAGTCGGTGTTATTTTGTTTATTGAGCTTTAATTGTTGAGAATGAATAAATTGAACCTATTGATATAAATTAGGTGGAATCCTAACCTAGTGGCTCTCGCCTTTGTTTATTATTTTCTTTAAACCTTTAAATTTAATCTTCACAAGTCTGAGAGAACGAATCTTAATTACTACTACGAAAAGTAAGAAAAATCTTAAATCATTTTGAATTCCCCAACACTTACATTTTGCTAGTCCTCGAGCAAAAGCGAGGAAGATTGACAGCTACACAGTGGTCATATAATAAATTTAGACCGCTTCTACAGTGGTCATGACAAATGCCATATATAAGACGCGACACAATTTTTTATTTTTTTTTAGACCAGCTCTGACTGGTCATAAAGTGATAAGAAAAGCAAAAGAATAGACCTAGACTACCCAGTGAAAGTCATAAGGCTAACAACAATTATAATTTTTTTTTTTTTTTTTTTTTTTTTTTTGCTCAGCAGTGGTTCCTGAAAAAAAAAGTAAAAAGTTAACCACTCCCACACTTAAACATTACATTGTCCTCAATGTAATTGAGTCATCCAACGCAAAACTTAAGATGAGAAATTCCAAATAAAATAAACAAAAGTAAACAAACGCCAATAAATAGTATACCCTACGAACGTACAACGGATCTCCAAAATTAACGACTGAAAATTTGGTGATCGACCCAAAATACAATATTTACAAACGACAGACTTCACAATTGTTTTATGAAAAAATGGGGACAACGAAACCGTCGAGAAAACAAAATTTACCCCTAAACCAAGTTTTTACGCACATGGAGGTGCGTAAAGAACAAAGTATGGGGATTCCATTAATTGAGGAAAATTTCCAATGGCTCATGCACGATATTAGAAATAGGAAAATCCTCTACGGGTACTTAGATGCAAAGTAATCCAACAATACTTTAGAAGCACACAATTCTAACCCTAAATTAGGCAACTTTTGGAAGTCTAGTGGTTAGAAACAACCTCTTAGTCGGGTGAATGATCTTGTGAGGTAGATTCATCTATGGAATTAAGAGGCGAATCATCCACGGGGTCATGTATAATTCATTTGGAACACGAGTCACTATAAGGCAGTCATCATCGTCATCATCATCATTAAATAATCTTTGGCATTCTAGAATTCTCAATCTGTGTTCCAAACAGGCGGTGTGTGTTTGTAATACTTCTCATATGTAGTTTCATGTGATTCTTCACTTACCATTTGTGGAGCAAAACTCCATACCGTTGCCTATGCGTATATTCACCAAAAGCGTCATCTGCGATGAAGTTGCACGATAATTTGAATTTCTACGCATATATTACGCAGGCGTCATTGCGGGTGACGTCTCCTCGAGAAAAAGTCATCATCCTCAAAAATTCCACGAAAAGAAATATAAAAAGAAAGCATAAAAAGAAAAAAGAAAATCTTTGTACAAAATAAAAAAATAAACCTAAAAATTAATCAAAAACAAATCCGGCGTCCCTTATTGCTTAGCTGTAAAATGATTAAGATTTTTCTTACTTTTCGTAGTAGTAATTAAGATTCGTTCTCTTAGACTTGTGAAGATTAAATTTAAAGGTTTAAAGAAAATAATAAAGAAAGGCGAGAGTCACTAGGCCTAGGATTCCACCGAATTCATATCAATAGGTTCAATTTATTCATTCTCAACAATTAAAGCTCAATAAACAAAATAACACCGACTCTTATTTTTGCGAGGTAGACTCTCAAAAAGATTAATTGTATCCTTAAGCATAGATTATCTAAACAAAGCATAACCTATCTAATTGAATAACAACAATTTAATCAAATCCTAATTCTATTTTAATTAGTGCAAAAGTCAAATAAAGAATTAATTAAAATTACCCGCGTATGAAACTTCGGCTATCAAGTCGACCCGATTGTAGGGCTTAGCTACTCATGATGTAGACACACACTCAAAATTCATTTTTATTGCCCAAATGGTGTTTACAAAGAGAAAATGAGAAAATCAATTAAACAGGAATTTTTAACGTTTATAGCGTTGCAAACCAATATTCTGAGAATAACGATGAGCATCGCGGGATGTGATCTTATCTCTTAGTATAAGCAGGTTTTACATTTGTCTTTGATAGTCGTTCTTCAAGTTCTTCTTTATTTTTTTTTAACAGCTGTATGCTAGTTACTCTGCAGCAGTCTCACACAAAAAAATAGTATCAGGATTTTGAGTTCTGACAAGCTCTCCAAGGTGATTACGAGTATCATTATATTTTAGACCTGAACGTTCCACGAAAGGATTCTCATGTTGATGAATTTTTTTTTTTGAAAACAGCCGCAAAAGTAGTGTAGTATATGGCGAGAACAAATAAGTTGCTAAGATAATTTTTGATCACCCTAGGATGTTTACTTATGCATGCGATTAATGCAGAAGCAGTTAATTTGGACCAAAATCCAAAAAACAAATGATTGTAGAATTTAAGAGCGAGAAGTAATGAAAATGCAAAAATTGAGAATTGAAGATGTAAGAAATACGATTATCCATTAATGCATTCATAATTTGTTTTCCTCGTGTTGTGCACCTTTGAGTTCTTTGAATTTACGATCAAGGAATCATTGATGGTGTTGGCGTTGGAAGTTTTTAGCTTCAACAATACTAGGGTTGGGATCGTGGTAATTAGGGCGTTTTCTAGCCTATTTTCCACTTGAGAGTCATCATTTCCTTTTCACGGATCAAAAAATCCATGTTAATTGGGACTCCATCCTTAGGAGGAACAAAAGAAGTAGATTTGGTGGTCTTACGATTGGTCCTTGAGGGTGGAAGCTGATAATTACTTTTGGTATTTAACCATCTTCCTCAGGGTTTATTATAACCAAAAAATAAGGCTTTTCATGTGATTTAGCAAGGTAGTTAGCAGCATCTTTGCAGAGAACCCTACAATGCTTGATTATGTAACACTCGGTGCATATACCGGTGGTTGATGCTCATAGTAAAATTTGATCCATCGAGATAACCCAGCATTTGTTATCGCCTTAACACCTCTTCTTAGAGGATTAGTGAGATCAATATTCCCACAAACTTTGTGAACAACACTTCCCTCTGGGATGGCATCTTTGGGTTAAATAGCCACCACTTCTCCCCATAATTTCTCCAATTTTATATGACAACAACATTCATATGCTGGGAAGGATGAACTTTGAGTTTGAATCCAAAAGTGTTGAAATCCCTAGTGCTTCTCTGTGTAAACTAATTCGGGTATGTAGTCATGAACTACGAGAGTTTTTGTTGATATTCCCGAGGGTCGTTCATTAATGACGGTGTTGACGAGATCCCGGTTGTTGAACTTGAAAATAAGAGTGTTGGATCTACCTCCACAATTCTCACATCTTCTTGCGTCATGAAAAGCCATGTAAGCGAGAAACAGATCATGGCTCATTACGCATACTATGATAACCTTTCCTATGCGCTAGCTTCCCATGAGTCTTCTTTTTATTTCCATTGGTACTTTTTCCTTAGGAACTATGATCACTTCATTTGTGTCACCTAACTCTAAAGTGGCTTTTTTGAACTTATTCACTAGTTCTCCAACTTGAGAAATACCTTCTTCTTCCATGATGAAAGTTTTGATAGATTTAGGGTTATAACAACTTAGTTGTTGATGAGTGATTTTATAGGAAGGGATAACTATGGGTTTAGGGAATTGACTATTATTAGAGATAATGTTGTTACCTTTCTGGAAATAATTCCATTTAAGATATGAGATTTGAGACGGTGCGACTAAAGAAACTGGCTGTAGATGGTTATTAAAAATCAACGAAAGCATAATTACGCTGACGTGGTAAATGAAAACATTTGAATTTTTTTTGAATTGGTAGATGAGGGATTGTTGGTAGGTTAGAGTTAACACGGTATTGAAACTTCCTCAATAAACACCATTGAAACCTTCACGGATGTGAAACAACCAAACGATTGATAAAAACAAGCTGCATTAACGCCATGAACACAACAATATAAGTGGCAAAGCGCCATTGAAACAACAAGTACGTAAACACATATTAAGAGAATGCAGGAAGGATTAGAAATGCATGAAAAAAAATAAAAAACAACTGAGTGAGTTAGAAAAATCTTGAAAATGTGATTAACAAAGAAAAAATTATATAACAGGATTAAGCAGAATGATAATACATAATGAACTATGATAAGAATCTAAAGGAATCAAAAAGAAAAAAAGAAGTTTTACCAACTGAGTTGGTAAACCATTATCGCCCGATTCAAAGGAGAGAGGAGAGAGCTCGGATTGAAATTATTGATGATAAAACGTTAAACTTTATTATCAATATTAAAATCAAGCTTGGTAAAGGGGCGGCATGAAATGGTAGAGGGGCGGCAATCTAATAAGATAAAAAAGGTCATTACAAGGAAATTCAAGTGCCCCTTATCAATGAAAAATCTGGAAATGACTAATTATCCATTATTGTTAATAATCATGATTAGTAATGATAATCAAGATTAGTGTTGATAATTAATTTTCACTTATTATAACTCTAAAATCAGTTTTTTAGAGGTATAAAAAAAAATTAGAGAAGAAGAAAAAGAAAACTTATGTGATATTTGTGAAACCCTAGATTTTGATTCATTCAACCGAAATGAGTGATTCTAGTGACCCGATATACTTCTAAATTAGTTCCAATTAGCTTTTTCTCGCTCAAAATTATCTAAATTACATAACAAAATCAAAACTTTTGAATTTTCGGAAGAACTTACGGATTGCAATTTTGCTTGTTACCAATCAGTAACTCTTAGTTACTGATTAGTAAGATTATCGAATACCAACAGTGAATTGGTTAAATTTGGGGAAGATCCAATCGTAGAATCCGATTCCGAGTTGCTGTAACTAAATGCTTTCGAAACAAGCGCCATACTTCGATTCACGGTTGTAATTAGATCGTCTTCGAAACAACTTAGTAACTCGGATTCACGGTTGGTAAACCAAAATAGTTACCAACAGTAATGCGAAGAAGATTCTCGAGATATAAGAACATACTGGTTGGTAATTGAACTATTACCAACCGTATGTTCTTCAAATCTCCGGTTACAGTTCGTAATTGAGTTATTACCAACCGTAACTCACATAAACCCGGAAATTTCAATTTCAATTTTCATACAAAACCACTAATTTTTGATACAAAATTAACTTAAATCCAACACGATAAACTAAACCCTAGCGGGTTTTTCCAAACATTTTTTCAAATCGTAGAGTTAGTGAAGGCAGATGAAATTTTCGGTTTTAATGGAGGTTAGGGTTGATGGAGGAGAAGAGAAGATGAAAAAAGCTGATTTGATTTTTTCGATTCATTAGGTTTAAAAAATTGATTTGATTTTGGTTAATTTAAGGTGAAAAGGGTAATGCTAGTCAATCTACACCCCCTATAGGACACCCCCTAACTCAATAAGAGGCATTCGTTATCACGCTTTAGCACCCTCCACCATTTAATGCCCCTTTACCAAGCTTGTATTAAAATAAAAAAACTTACATGAAGACTAAGTCAACGAG
>JAJJWW010019208.1:0-53732 GCA_023531295.1 Papaver armeniacum | reverse complement strand
TTTAAAATTTTTGGACAAATAACCCATTTTCCGTTATTATTATAGTATTATTACTGGACAAAAAGAATCTTCAAGATATATGGAAGATGCGGAGTATACTGTACTGTATCTATGCACCTTCTTTTCCCCAAAATACTAGCTTCAAATCCATTTCGGTTTGGTTTTTATTCGCAAAATGATGCCCAACGTGTGAGATAGTGTCATGATAAAAGTGTGAGGGGATCCCTCCTCTAATTTAATTAGATTCAGATGTCTTAAAATAACCTGACCAAATTTGGGTATACCCAATTTTAAGTGGACTCTTTTTAAGGGCTAAGGGGGAGTCCTAATGGGTGAAGTTACAATATTACCCTTTCCCTTTCCCTTTATAATTATAATTCTATTACCCTAATCAGTTTTTTATTTTCATTTCATTTTCCTTCTTCTCTTCTTCTTCTTCTTCTACCACCATACCGACCTCCCCACCACCACCATCAAAACTTGACGATTAAATCAGTGGATCAATTAGATTCAAAAGATCCGATTAATCTTCAAAAATGGAACCACCACGGCGGAAGGAATTCGTATGAAAGAACCTAATAAAACCCAATGAATACAACCTCGAATTTGCAAAATTAGTTCAACAAAAGAGAATAAAAAAGCGGTTGAAGAAGAAGAATTAGTAGTCGCTAAAAAACGCAAATAGTGCGATTAAGAAAGTAATGGCCTACTTAAACTCACTCCAGTACTTCAATTTCATGTTTGCATGTCAAATTAGGTCAGAAAAATCGAATCTTTGAATTTGTAGTTATTTAGACGGCAAGGTGTTTGATTCACGACCTTGCCGACTTTTCATAGCTAGGTTTAGTCGGCAAGCTCTTAGGTTGAAGAACTTCATTTGTTTAGATTCAGAATCGCTACTTGAAGGGTCGGCTTTTTTGTTACTAGAGATTCGGTTATAAATTTTTACCTTGTCGGTCGTATTTTAATTTTGTGTGTGTCTCCTGATGCCTTGAGTGCCTAAAGCCGGAATGGTATTTGGATAAAACCATGCCGGTTGTTTGTTAGCCGGCAATGTTTTTATTATAAAGCATGTCAAAGCCTGATGTTGAAAACCCCTGTGTTCATAGTTGTATAAGTCGGCAAGTTATTGGAATAAAACCTTGCCGACTATGATTTAGCCGGCATGTTGTTTAGATATCCACCCTTCCGGCCTTAGTCCGAATTGGTTGTATGCTCGTAAGACCCGCCACTTATAATTTTTCTTAACTGCTCTTGTTCGGGTTGCAGGCAAAGAAGAAAGCTCAAAGCTCTTAGTCTCCTTCAAGACCTCCTCGTGTTGGTGAAAAACTCTTTGACTTCAACACATCGAGGTACTACACAGGTCGTGAACGCTCAAGATCGGTGTACCAGAATGGGATTGAACCTGCCACCATCTAACTGAAAGGATCGAGACTCCAGATGAAGACCAATCAATTCATCCTCGGTAGAAGAGGTGATGATGATCTTGCCATGAAAGAACTCCTACCGGAGGAGGCAATAAATGATGAAAGGAGGATGGTGATCGGGACATGCCTAATGTCAGAGGAGGTAATGATGACGATGATGATGATGATGATTTATGATGGTAATGGAGAGATAAAGATAAGGATATCGAAGATGAAATTGTCAAGAGGCGATGAAACAAGAAGAAGAAAAATGAGATCAACTCTATCTATTGTTCAACAAACCGAAGCTTCAACTTAATTGAAATCGAGCAAGAAAAGGGTTATCACTAAACCAGCTGATTCCCACATGCCTCCCCTCACTGATGTGGTTAGACTGAAACAAGGGCAGCCTCAAAGGGGACCCCAAAAGACGCGGAAATGTTCTTTTTTTGGATACAAAGGCTCATGGGCATGTACGATCCATAATACTATCGTAAGTAATCTCAATCTATCTTTGTTTTTTATTCAAGTGTGTATCTATCTTAAATTTGCGCTAGTGTTTGTATTTCTTTTCTTTGTTTTTTGGGTATTTAGATCACAAGCATGCCATCCGTCTCGAGGGCGCTAAGCTTTACTGTTCAGTGACTAAAAATTCGGGATCTTGAGGACGTAATCGAGAGGTGAAAGTGATTGTGAAGAACTCCGGTTGTAGGCTCACAAAGTTGAGAATATTTAGCATGACAAGTTACCGTAGTCATCGCATTCTAGCCAGGTTCTAGAGATCGACATAATTTATTTCCTATTGATTGAGACGGCGATAACCCCGATGATGCTCATCAAATTCTGTACCTCGAGGTTGAGGGAAAAACAATCAAAGTGAGTTAGATAATAAGATTTCTTGGGGAGAAGATTTACAAATCAGTGAAGAAATTGTTCTATTGGGACTACCGAGACTCGAGTCTATGCTTGTGAATAAGGATGGTCGCCTACAAGAAGTTTAATCAAGCAACAGTGGACACATTATGACACCAAGAAAATCTTCGATAAGGAAGGAAGGTGAACCCGGTGCAAATCAATGCTCCGCGTGGGCTTATTTGATATACGTCTGAAAATGTATCTTCCCCAAGGTTGCGGAAGCTTGGTCGAGGCCGGTTATATGCAACTATTGGATCCCTTAGATAAGATGCACAGTATTCTTGGTGTGCATCACGGTGGATTGCCTTCTTGAACAATGAGTTGACAAAGTGTTCTGTGGCACTCACTTCAAGTTAACTAATCTATGTCTCTTCCATGTAATTTTATTATCGAAATTCTAAGATAAGGTTCTTACTAAACTTTGTAGTTTGCATAGGTTTGATATATTTTCACTTCCTACCTCAACTCAAAGGCAACTCCTACATCAAAGTGATGAGAATGTTGCTACTTGATAATCCCAAGAAATGGCAAATACAATTTGAGGGTGGTGGGGTTAGGAAATCAAGTAATGCCTTATCAAAATCCGACCGCCATCACAAATTGATCAGGATGACGTGATATTTGATCCATATACAATACTAGTAAATCAAGGTTTAATCCAAGGAGAGATGAAGTTGCATTATACTACTTTAATTTGTCAGGTCCACTGGATATTCAATATCGCATCCGACGTGTAATGCTATTAATAATTGGAGTTTACGTCAAGAAGAAACTGTTTTGATTTAAGATAAGACGTTCTTTAATGTTAAAGGCTAACCACACTCCACGCCCCAAAAACTGTCATGCCGCTTACGCTCCATCACAACTCAAGAACATTGGGACGATAGAAGTGACATTAGTACATCGAGTGATCTTTGGGCCAGGGGTGAACAAAGGTAATGAAGCTAGTGAGAAATACATGATGTGGTACTTGGGTGGTCTGCCCCATCCTGATTAGGGAACCGATGCTGAAAGAATTGGCTCGTATGGGAAGATGTCATCGAAAGACCCAACAACAAGTCTTAAGTTCTTTGTAAGTATTTTAGAGTTGCTCTTACTGTTTTAAGATTACATTATCAAATCATACTATTAGTTGTTTTTTGTTTAATTGAAAATAGAAGGAGCATTTGAAGAGCCTTGTGAGGGTGATGTGTTGCGCTTGAGGAAGAGGAGAGACTTTGTCGATTGAGGAGCAAAGCAAGCACATTGACTTTGCTAGCATTGTTGACAATGAGGATGCTTATGAAATGTTCAAGAAAGCTGATGCTGAAGTAAAGAGGAAAGAAAAATCTAGGAGGGAAGAACAAGCCAAGATGAATGCTACAAAAAGAGGGCTCGTAGTGGTCGTGGTGATGAAGGTAGTAGTAGTGGTGGTGTTCCTAAACGGGGTCGTGGTCGTGGTGGTGAATGAATGCTTTCCTAGTTTTTTTATTTATGTTGTGTTGGACAAATGTTAAGGTTAACTGCTGGACAAATATTTTTTTTAAGGTTTATGGGACATGTTTTCGTATTTTGGACAACAAGTGTTGGATTTCTAGTTGTTGAATTAACGGTTTGTTTAGCTACGTAAAGTTTCAATATTTATGCCGGCATGATTTTTTTAAGTTACAATGCCGACCACACCAGGGACGGCAAGGTTTTGAATCCCATCGGCCACCGACAGCGAAATTATTTGCATACCGGGGTCGGCAAGGTAATCGGATCAATACCTAGTCAGGGTACATGCGCGGCCTAAGCAAGGTATTATGTTATCGACCCTTCCGGCTATGTGTTGCAGAAAATACCTTCTCCTGATACCTAAAATCATCATAAGGTCGGCATGGTTATAAATTATGTTCCTTGCCGACCATATCACTAACCGGCACGCTAGTGACCAAATACCGTTCCGACGGTTAAACGGAAAAAAATGAACTCCAGATGCCTAAAAGCATCATAAGGTCGGCATGGTAAGAAAATTTCGACCTTGCCGACAATATCATAGCTGGCATGCTAATGACCAACTACATTTCAGGTGGATACACAGAAGAAAATGTTTTCCTGATGCCTAAAATCATCATAAGGTCGGCATGGTAACAAAATTTCGACCTTGGCGACTATATCATAGTCGGCATGCTAATTACCAAATACATTTCCGGATACCTGAGAAGAAAATGTTCTCGATGCATAAAATCATCATAAAAGGTCGACATGGTAACAAAATTTACCTGCCGACTATATCATAGCCGGCATGCTAATGACCAAATACATTTCCGGCGGATACACAGAAGAAAATTTTCACCTGATGCCTAAAATCAGCATAAGGTCGGCATGGTAACAAAATTTCGACCCTTCCGGCCAGACTTAGTGACATACTTGGGAAAACAAACTGTGCCATCAATCTTAAAATTCAATTTTTTGCAAGTACAATTGCATTGATTGACTTGTACTTAGGCACTATAACGTCCAAATTTGGCCACCATCCTATAAATACACTACTTATCTCTACAAAACAACACACAACTATTTGCATATTCTCTCCAAAGCTCATATCATCATACACTCCATCTAACTCACCCAATAGCTCTCTACATACAACAATGGCTTCATTTGATTCAAATGAAGATTTGGAAATCACCAAAGCGTGATGCCTTGAACTTCGAGTTAGACATGAGTCCTTCGTAAGGTGGATGCCATAACCTTTTGGGCTAGGGTACACAACAAATTTAGGGAAAGAGTTTGGGAATCTAATGGAATAAGTGTTCAACAAGTCCATGATAGGCACCTAGTCACCGAAAATACGATACTTGCTTTTTAAACTCTCCAACCCCCGATTTTCAACGCTACCAACTTCAACTTGTCCATTGAACAATTTGTAAGTATGTTTCTGGTTTATTTTAGGTGATCCATGTTGTTTGATCTTCCTACTAAACACCACTAACAAACTAAGCTTGTGTTTTGTTTTTGAAGCATGAATCCGTGAAAGCGCGCTACTTGGAGGAAAAGGGGGAAGCATTCGCATTCGATGAAAGCTATGAATTCATGGTCTCCAAAATCCCGGAGTATGCCCCGGACTTCATGCAGGCCGGAGATGAATGTGATTCCTCCAACGAAGATTAATGGTTTTAGTGTAGGTTTTATGGGTAGATCTCTGTGTAAACCCTCACGAGACTATAACTCATCACTAGGGTCGCCTAGGGGTTCGAGAGGCTTGATGCATGCTAAGTGCATTCGTTTTCAGTCGACAAAAGGAGTTGTATTTTATGTTTCAATCAATCTAGTAACCAAAATTACATGAATAAAGTGAATTGCATCTATTAGAATTCAAATTTTTTTTTTGGGAAAACCAAAGCCGACAAGGTTGTAAGATTACTACAGTGCCGACTAAAAGCTAGCCGGCAAAGTAAGAAAGTTAATAAATGACGACTACAAAAAGCCGACAAGGTAATCAATCAATACCATGCCGACTACTTACGCATTTATAACAGTCTCCTGTGTGTCAAAAATTTAATAAAGCCGAGCATCTTCTTTATTCGTATAAACCTTGTTAATGTTGGCACTTTGGCACTTCATTCGGCTTCACTTAACGGCCTAAAATGGTTGGCATGACCTTCGTTAGTCGACCTTGCCGACCTTTCATACTTTCAGAACTGAAAGTGTTGATTTCTTATTTGATTTTGAGTATGATTTCAGACAACAGATTTGCAATCCCCTTTTTAGAAGTGTTTCGGTTGTGTGCTTCATTTTCGTTTCAAGAGATATTCTAAAAAAAAAAAAAAGATCATCAAAAATCATCTCACAAAAGTTCAATCAAAAACAAAATTTCATAAATTAAATTCATAAGTTTTGATTATTCAATCAATTTAAACTTAAGTAATTAATCTAATCAGAATTTTAGTGTTAATTAAACGAGGGTAATTTAGCCATTTAGAAAATACATGGTTAAGGGGTGGCTTGGTTTACTTCAAAATGACCCAGATTTTGTCTTATTAGGTATACCCCAATTAATCTGGGTATACCCCAATCAACCCAGGTAAAATAATTTCTGCATCTAGTTAGCTGGTTTAAAATTTTAAAAGTTTCTTTTTGAATTTGAAGTATCCAGTGAAGCAAATAATGGATGCTTTGAAATTTTTTTCTTAATCATCAAATCATAAATGTTTCATTCCACATATGCATTTGCACGATGTTTTTCTAGAAAAAAAAATATCATAATATGAAGAAAAGAATACAAAAAGAAATGCAGACTGCAAATAAATTGCAAAGAGAAAGAGCGATCCACAACACTAACACCCAAATCCTGTATTTTAAGATTGGAGAAAAAACGATACTCGATATTATAATTCTACCATTTTGATAAAAAAATTTATCGGAAAATCATATAATATATGAGTGACTTTCCCAAAAAAATCTTCATATGTAGCGAATAACAAAGAAGCTCTAAATCTATTTTTCTGGTGAAGAAAAACTTGATCTAGGATGTGCGCAGTCGTCATTGTACTTATATCAGGATAACCAAAATGATCAAATCGTTAGAAAGAAACACCATAAAAGTGTACTTCAAACGAAGGAGTGTATTTTTGGGTGAAAGACTACCTCTCCCCTCCAAATAATATCATCTAATTTGGTGTTCTTTTTTACAAACACTTTCCATTCGATTGAGTGTTCCCATTTCATATCCTTGCTCTAAATACTATGCATTGAAATGACAAGGGTACTGAGTACACCACAATCTTTTCGTATCAACCTACTATAGACACACCTTGTATAATCTTACATAGACAATAACCGTCAAATGATTACTTCAACAAGATGTTAACTTGGTACATAGCTTAAGTGTGTGACCAGTCCATGGATCGTACCAAGTCTGATCAAACATACAAGTGTATTTACTTTAATAAAGGTAAAAAAAAATAATGCAAAAGTAAATAAATCACACAACATACAAGATTTTGTTGACGAGAAAACTCTACGGCAAAAAAAAAAGGGGGGCATTTAATCCATTTGAATACCCTCAAAATTAAGCCGCTATAAAAACTGACTATCGCAACTTCGTATAGTTGAGACCTAGTAAACTACTCATAATTAATCAGTTCCTTCAGTATCCTTGCGCCTACAACCAATCTGGTCTATACACGTGAATCCAAAGGTAGAGAACACTATCTTAAGTTGCTTTACCGGCTTTAAAGAATTGAACTCCCAACACCTTTCGACCGTAACCCGAAACAATAAACGACTAACATGTTCCAGTTAAACCTCAATGTATACCTCGACCAAACACGGTAAATGGTGGAGAATATGTTGAGTATAAAGTGAAAATGCGAGGGTCTAACAACCACGCCCAACAATTCGTTTGGCAATCTGAGAGGACTTACTCCAATATACTTTCTAGAGAATTAACTAGACAGTCAGACTCAATATAGAGAAAAGTATATCAAAGCATTTAATATTTCTAACTCTTAATTCAATCTGCAATCAGCAAATAGAAATATGCGAGCCTGATTGAATATAAGAGGAGTAACTTGAACGGTACCAAAGAAAAATGTTCATGTCAATCAATATAAATCAACAACCAAATTTTGGATATTCTAATTGATTAATCTTAACGCACAACCTGTGATATTTCAATTATATAACAAAATATAATGCAGAATAGAAATAACAGAGATACCAGAAGTTTTGTTAATGAGGAAACCGCCAATGCAGAAAAACCCTGGGACCTAGTCCTGTTTGAACACCACACTGTATTAAGCCGCAGCAGACACTATTTTACTACCAATGAACTTCGGACTGGACTATAGTTGAACCCTAATCAATCTCACACTGATTCAAGGTACAAATCGTTCCTTACGTCTCTGATCCCAACAGGATACTACGCACTTGATTCCCTTAGCTGATCTCACCCACAACCAAGAGTTGCTACTGAAAATGCGGGGGGTCTAACAACTACACCCAACAATTCGTTTGGCAATCTGAGAGTACTTAATCCCATACACTTTCTAGAGAATCAACTAGACAGTCAAACTCAATCTAGAGTAAAGTATATCAAAGAGTTTTAATATCTCTGTTTTACAATGTAATCAGCAAATCAAACAGATAGAAATCCGTGAGCCTGATTATTATGTGAAACTACTTGAACGGTATCAAAGACCAGTGTTCAAGTGTCAATCAATGTAAATCAACAACCAAAGGTTGGATATTCTAATTGATTGATCTTAACGCATAACTTGTGATATTTCAATTATATAACAAAATATAATGCGGAAAAGAAATAACATAGACACCAGAATTTTGTTAACGAGGAAACCGCAAATGCAGAAAAACCCCGGGACCTAGTCCGGGTTGAATACCACACTGTATTAATCCGCTACAGACTCTAGCCTACTACCAATTAACTTTGTATTGGACTGTAGTTGAACCCTAATCAATCTCCCACTGATTCAAGGTACAGTTGCGCTCCTTACGTCTCTGATCTCACACTGAAAAGTCTATAGATTGAATAAATTTGTCTCCCAAAGAAATACCGAAGAGTTTTTGTTCCGTATTTTGATAAATCAAGGTGAACAGGAACCAATTGATAAACCAGACTTATATTCCCGTAGAACAACATAGTATTATCAATCACCTCACAATAATCTTAATCAACTAGCGAAACAAGATATTGTGGAATCACAAACGATGAGATGAAGATTTTTTTGATTACTTTTATCTTGCCTATCGGAGAAATTAATCTCGAGTCAATTATTTCAATTGTACTCAATACGATAGAATTTGGAAAGATAAGAACACGCAACTACAAAGAAAATAGTTGGGTCTGGCTTCATAATCCCAATGAAGTCTTTGAAGTCGTTAACCTACATGGTCTCAAAGAAACCTAAGGTTAAAGGAGAATCGACTCTAGTTGATGCAACTAGTAACAAACAGGAGGTGTGGGGATTAGGTTTCGCAGTTGCTAGAGTTCTCCTTTATATAGTTTTCAAATCAAGTTGCAATCCAAGTTACCTTGATAACAAAGCATTCAATATTCACTGTTAGATGAAAAACCTGATTCAACCAAGATAATATCTTTCAACCGTTAGATCGAACTTAGCTTGCTATACACAAATGAAATGTACCCTCATTTAGGTTTATGTAACCGTACCCAAACGTGTACACCATGTTGGATCAACAATAGTTAACCGAAGTTAGCCATATGATTACTCTCATATCAACCTTATTCATCTTAACCATAACTGGTTCAAATGACTCAAACGAAACTAGCTAAAGAGTCATTCAATTGCTATATTATCATAGAAGTATACAAGAACACAATTAAAGCAAAATATGTTTGATTCACTCGAATCAATACATGAAAATTGTAGCCACAGTTTGCAGAGATTGCATTCCTAATTTTATAAATGTTTAAGTTCATGTACACAACCGATTTTAGAAAGTAGCCAACTTAAGTATGCAAACGTTTACGCATACTTAAGTAGCCGGACCGAGTTTGGTTACGCCGGTACGCGTACGGGTGCGCATACCAATTTACATTTCAAACTCCAGCAGAAATTCACGGACGTGAGACTTCCGCCAGTATGCGTACGGGTTCGATAGTTGCCCAGACATCCAACAACCGCCAGTACGCGTACGGTACGCATACTTCAAGTTCCCGATTTTGGACTTACACACAAATGTGATAACACACTATGTTTATATCCAAACATGGTTACATGATTCTAAGCTCTTTATTTCAATCATTGAAACTTTCTTAGAGGATGACAATAACTGTTTTCACACACTATTAGCATCAAAGCAATTTTCAAGATATTGAAATAATCATTAATGAAATATTCCAAGACTACACCAAATGATTGTATCACACAAACCATATAAGATGTTACTCGGAAATTTTCACATGATATAAGATGAACTTGGTCGAAGCGAAAGCTTTCCAACACATATTTCGAGAAATATGTAAGCAAGATAAACTCAGCTCGAAATTTCAAATGTATATATAGAAAACTATATCGTAATACGACTTATGTCTCAATATAAGAGTATAGTAGAAATAGAATTTCCAAGTGATAGATGAGTTTCAGTCTCCACATACCTTTTGTATATGAAGTTCCACAAGCTCCCCTTAGTAGTTATTCGTCTTCAAATGATGAACGTTGTGAAGTCTAAGCTCAACTACACAATCTATGTCCTAGTCCAAGACATCTATAAATAGGCTAGAAATCAAGACTTATAGTTTTGATCACTAACATTGACAAACATGTTTGAGATAGCAACGCATGGAGTTCGACCGAGAAGTGCTCTAACATAAAGGATCTTCCGTATATCCAATATAAACTCCTTTGGTCAAAGGTTATATCAAGACAAGGATAAACCTATATCTCAGTCAATAAGCTCTAGTAAAGTAATTATACGAGGAAGAGCAACTAACCTGTTTGGTTGATCTTTTTACAAGTCTAATGTTTATAAAATAAACTGCTTGTTATATCCCAGAGAATCAAGTGTGCACGAAGTATCACAAACACCAAAATACCAAAAAGAAAAAGTCTTCTAGTTTTAAATCTTCAATTTTCAAAGTATCACCTGCACAAACAATGTGATTCCTACCAATAATCAACACACACAAAACGAAATTTGTTAACATCGGATAATATCCAGTTCTATCTTCAGTTACCGAATCACTAAATCTGAAATAGTCAATCCTCAAACAAACTTGAGTGGCCTTATATTAGAATAGAAGGACCATGGAATTTTCAAGTATGATTGATCAAGGATAACAATATTATTAGTCAATCAAATCAGTAATCGAAAACTAAATAACAACATGATTTACTTTTCGACTAACTGTATCATTAATAGTTTCTTAATCCCGGAAGACTTTAAATGAAGGTGACGCTGAAGATTTCACCTAATTAGATTACTCTCCTCTATCAATGAATTGGCTTCCCACATAAACGATTAGGCGGTGTGCCAAAAGATGAATTTGTAAGAATACAAGCTCCATTATTTATGATGTTATGACCAAGGATTGTTAGGACAATAGGGAATTTCCAAATCCAAAAATCCTTACATATGCAATAAAAGCATATATTTGTTTTTAACAAATTTCAACTGTAATTAGATTACTCTGCTCTAATTAGGTAAAGATTTCACCTAATTAGATTACTCTCTTCGATAAATGAATTGGCTTCCCACAGAAGCGGTTATGTGGTGTGCCAAAAGATGAAAATCCTCCGATATGTAATAAAAGCGTATATTCGGTTTTGACAAATTTCAACTGTAATCCAATATACCGAAATAACTCATAGTTGACAAATAATATTAGCTTGTATCAAGGAAAATACTTGAACATTAAGTAATAAGAATTTATCATAGGTTCAAATCACTATGTCGACATTATGTGAACATTCCAAGTTCAATTAGAACGCATCTCGACATTTGTACAAACCCGAGACGGTCCTTGCCACAAGAGATTTGTCTTACAATGAGATAGGTCCCGAACTCTCTTTTGACAATTAAATATTTTTTCGTAAATCTACTTCTTTAGATTATATATATGGTATTCCTTCATATATAATCCCAAGGTTTGGATTCATTCCGGAAGCTCAAACACACTAAATAATTACAAGTTACGTACCAATTAGTGTAATGCTGATTCACGAAGCCTATAGATAAACTATACTTCATAACTACATGTATTAAAGTTGTATAAAACAACTAGTATATCTTTCCTTGATACTTTGATCATAGTATACTGACCAAGTAACTGATACTAGAGACAAGTAATGCTTCGATTGTTCTATTTTCAATAAATACAAGCCTGAAAGAAAAGATATAGAAATAGAACAGGTGAAGTTTGTTGTTATTAACCTTAGACTGAAGAATGATGTGTCTGGTGATCTTGATACATCTCCAGGTTCTTCATGAGTAACAAGTACGAGTCTCAACATTTATATGTTCTTAGTATCACCTAAAGTATAGTTGACTTGACTAATAAAAAATAAAGCATCTTCGAGTTTTGGCACCCATGCCAAACATGACATACTAATGCTTGGTGAATTCGACCTAACAATGCTCTAACATGTTGCTAAGCCTTTTTATAACAGTTTTTAATAGCTTTCCACCTTTTTCTATATAACTTAGTGTTTTTGGATTTTTAAATTTGCAGTTCCTAGTAGAAGTTGATGATCTAAGCGTACAAGGCGTTTGGAAGTCGAAAGCAAATCAAAAGCTAAACTATTTTGTTGAGGAAAAGGGGCCATTGCTGAGTTTGAATGAAATATAATTGTGTTTTGTTGAGAAAAGAGGACTTGGAAGAATCCGGGAGAGATCTGGTTAGGACAAAAAAAAATGTCTTTTTGATGAGAGATTGGTGAGGAGTAGAAAAAGCCGAAGCAAGCTGCTTTTTATAGACTTAAGCTCTCAAGTTATGGCGGTGGGAATTTGCGTAGACTCGAGTAGTAGCTTTTTGACTAATCTGACTGGAGTCCTACCACGTATTCGTGTTTGTAAAAGAAAACAATATGTCAATTTTTTTATTTTTTTTTCTTTGTGAGAGATGTGGGATTTGAACCCAAGCCATCTCTATTGGGGATTACGAAAACAAAAAGAAAGTGTCAATTTTTTTTTTTTTCGAAAAAAAAAAAAATATTCTTATCATATGTGGGATTTGAACCCACGCCCTCTCTCCACAATATTCTCTATTGGGCATTATGTCTTTGGACTAAGCTGACCCAGAGTACTACCACCGATTCCGGTTTGTAGAAGGAATAAAGGATTTTGAACATTTCTTTTCAAAATCATTACTACCACCGGTGTGTAAAAGATAAAAAGGATTTTCTGTTATAAACGTGTAATTATGTTAAGAATATCTAGGGTAAATCTCGTTTATTACTGAGATGCCCTTGTGTCTAACCCTATAAATAGAGGCTCTAATGTTTGTCCAGTGCACACTAATGAATACAATTTCTTCCTTCTTCTTCTCCTCTACTTTGTGTCTCCTTCTCCATCTTCTCCTTTTACAAGACGTTATCACGCACGTTTTTCTACCAACTAATGCATCCAACGTACCCATAAAAACGGAGAAGATATTCACATCCATATCTAACCTTCTCTGTTGGTTTATTATTATTTTTTCTTTCGGATTTATTTTCTAATAAAGATTTTATGGTGTGTATCATAGGATTGCTGGTACTATGCCATATGGAATCTAACTGGAGTTTGTGAATGATCACAAAAGGAAGCAGTCATAAAAGAAACGGTTCTGTGAACATCCTCCTGTTCGTTTTTATTTTAGCTTTGTTTTATTCTTTTGCTCAATTTTTTTATTAAAACTTGTTAGTAATGCTGCTGATAATCCTTTTGGTTAATCTTTTTTCTTTTAATATCAATGGATAACACGGTGAGTGGTGGACCATAGGATGAATGCTTCATCCATCAATATAAAAGGAGTCTTTCTTACGGGTGTATACATCATCCTGTACTCCTTATGGATTTTATAAGTTCTCAATCCCATATACGAGAATTTAATTATGATTATTCTCGAAGTTTTTTACTATTTTTTTTGGGTGTAATTAAAATCCATTGATTAGTTCTAAAAGACATAGTTTATACATAGGGGATGTGGGTGATCAGCCTTGCCAAAAATTTTGATTTCTTTTCTTCTCTAATTTTTTCACATAGAGAAAAAAATAAAATCCATCCAGAGATGGTTTACAGTTTCTATTCCTTTAATGAAATTGTAATCACCAAAATAAATTTGGTGTTACCGTAACCTAATTGTTTTTACGGTAACCAATCACGTGCATGGTTGAAAAACCTCCGGCCAGTTAATATTGGTATCTTTGTCCATCAGACAACGATCATGTGTTGGTTTTTCTTTACAGAAACCATTCTTTTACCACACGATGGATTTTCCATAGCAAATGATTTTTTTTTTCAAGTCATCGATACTATTTTTGTATATCGTTACCAATCAGTATTAGTTTTCTCCATAAATTCTCTATAATGAGAAGTACAATTGGCATTCCAAGTATTTTTAGCCAATTTTGGTTTTTGATTTCTATTCCTTCGGAGAAATATTCATCAACCAAAAAGTGTTTTTTTTTCCTACACAGAAAACGACTACGATTTCTTTATTTTCTCCGAAAGAAATATGTAAACCAATTGGAATTGGTATTCTATCAGTACTACGAAGATTGGATATCGTTATTATGGAATTGATAGTTGCAAATACCAATAAAACGAGGAATTGCTGCATTCTTGTTGGATATATATATATATATATATATATTTTGCAATTTTAATTTTCCTCGTGGAAATTATCTCCAAATTTTGGGATTGGTCCAATTGGAATTAGAATATAATTTGACACTCAAGATCAATGGGTGCGCACCCAGCTTGATTAGCCAATATTATTAGTCCTTGTAGTGACTAAATTGATCTTGAAATTAATTTCTTTTCATAAAGAAGTGTCCACAATTTTTATTTGTTTATCATTTTGGAGTTTTATTTGCATATTTTATATGTTTTTGGTTGTAATCATAAAAATCCATGATTGATGGTAAATATGTATGTCTATTAAGACTACATTTTTTTAATGTCTAAAGACATATTTCATAAGGAGTATATGTCCTCGATTTAATTGGATAATATTCTATGAAATTGTTTTCGTATATGAGATGATTATATTTCCGCCATAATCATGGGGAGACTATACATTACCAGACATTTCTATCCCATTTTGATTAAATCGAAAAAGGCTGTCTACTAGGCGTGAAAATATCAGCTTATGCCGTTTGAAACGAAAAACACAATCACATCTAGCAAGCAAGTAGCATTTTTATATAGGCTACAGATAGCTCTAACAGAGACTATCATAATACGATTCACATTCTCAAATTTCATATCTCCTCATTTGAATAGTAGGAGATTATCATGCCCGTGGCGCTGGTACCAGTAAATTTTTGAATTTTTCAATGTGTGCATACACTGGAAATTATGTGAGATCATGATAAGCTAATATGATTGTCGAATATTCATTTATGGTAGCTACTAAAATAATAAATGATGGTGGTTGTTAACCCCTCTGCAGAGGAATATTGACATATGTGATTGGTTGGCATACAATCCAACTAGGTTGGATTAATTTCTCGATCGACGCAAATTCGGATCAAGACTTGACACCATAAAATTGCCGAGCCTATTTATTTTAGGGTGGTGTAGTCATTATAATGCGTTATATGAGAAAATAATCGTTGAATAAACGATTGAAGGGTTTATTTTTGCTCAGACCCTAGGATTGGTTCAATAATATTCTGTTCTTCCTAAATGATGCATTTGACGTGGTAGTCTTGAATGACTGTTATTGCATTTACACAAGATATGTGGTCGGAGAACAATATCGAATTTTTAATCCTAAGTGGATTAAATTTATATTCAGGCAGCCATCTGACTCGATTACATCAGGTTTATGTGTTTTCAAAAATTTGGTGAAAGACCAAAAATCCGGATTAATTAGTTGATTATGTCGGCTTCATAGGTCTCTTCACTACACCAAATTTTGGGATTAGAAACAGAACTGAATCGTTACAAAAAGGGGTTGTAACGGCTGCCTTTGCAAAAGTGGGTGTTACATTTTTTTGTAACGGCTTTGTGGCAGCTATTACAATTTTGTTTGTAATCTGGCTCTCATGCACTATGAGCCGTTACTAATATGCCACGTGGTAACAGCTCCGGGCCGTTACGAATTTTTTTGTAACAACGCAGTCGTAACGTTCTCAAGTCGTTCTGAACTTTTTGTAATGACAAAAAATTACTGCGATAACCTTTACCTGGTCAAAATTGGTCAAAATTGACCAATTTTGACCAGGTCAAGGCTGACCGGCAGTTCATTTTTTGCTGGAAATAAGCCAGAATTTCTATTACCATGCATCACCTTTCATGCCATCCATCATCCACATTCAACAATCAATTCATATCACATTCAACAATCAATTCACATCACATTCAACCAATTCATGTCAAAAAAGAACACAAATTCTTCTAAGTACAATTTTTTTTTGTTAAGTACACAAATTCTTCTAAGGACCAATTTTTTTGTTAACTGTTCTAAATTTCCAAGGGAATACATAGAAACTACTAACTTCATACATAGAAACTTACAAAACTTTGCGCTGCTTTATTCTCCAGCCTTTCGATCAAAAAATGCATCATTCAAATAACCTGCGCACAAAAATGTATACTTAGATGTTGGAACTAAGCAAAAACTAAAAGAGATGACACACCCAATAAACTGGAGCAGTTATGAAGTTATTGCTGCAAGGAAAGGCACCGATAATTAACTAGTTAATCGCATTTCGGTCATACTTTTTCTTAACACATTCACCGGCCTACTGAGTAAAAGAAAAAGATTCGATTGAAGTATAGGCATAGAAACTAGTACAAGAAAAAGATTATTGTCTCAATCGATTTAACTAGTTAATTATGGATAAGATTATTGTACTTGAACTGATTTAAAAGACTCAATAACGATATTCGTATGCCAAAGATGCGAGCTTAGATCTTTTCTTCTTCCAATTTCACCTGCACATAGCAATGCCAGTGCCGCTTAGCCTAATAAGAACATGAACAATTACTTTAAGATAAAACCGGTAGGTCAGATCTTGAAAGAGCTATTATACAAGGTATATTTATGAGCTATTATAAAGGTACTTTGTATGAGTATACTAATTTGTGTTCCAAGGTCTAACTCGAACTTGGCTTCTAAACATAAAAATCGAACTTATCCATGAAAGGAAAATGACAACACTTAACATTTAGCAGCAATGAAAATCTTACTGCACTGGTACTATGCAATCATCTTTTAATATTTTTGTAAGCATTTCAACCGTAGATCCACATTTACGGTCACCACCGCAAAGGCAGGACAAAGAACATACTTGAGCTCTTTGAATAAAGAGCCTGTTTTGCAAGGCCACGGACCGTGGAGATGGCTTGGCCCTTGAAAGAAGAGATTCTAGTAAAGCATCAAAGCTTGTGTTTGCTTAATGGACCAAGGCACAAAAAAAACTTTGCGGGGCTCGCACAAATGTAAGGAAAGTGTTTCATGAAGTGATCAACAAATGCGAGGATAAAGTAACATCATAAAGTTAAGGGAACTACCCGCAAGGCATGCCCCGCAACAATGAACTCGATTAAAGTTAAATCAATTACACAAGAACCACCTCGAAACCCATCTTCGACTTCATGGAATACTTCATGATTGGTGTCGATCGACGTCTCCATTACTTCCTTAAAGCTCTCAATTAACCACTGCCAACAAAACCCATTGCAATCAGCCAATGACGAGCTCGTTCTCATCTGAATTTAGCTCAAGGATTTCATCCACTACAATCACATATTAAAGCAATCTTCATGGCAATAACAACTTGAGCATCTAAACAATCGGAACATAGATGTTCAAGATAGAGAGGAATCACCACTGCAACTATCTTTTGCGACTATTACTGATCTGATTCTTCATCTCCATACGACCACCATTAACCACCTTATGTTTCTCGTCGTATTCAAACTCGAAACCCTTGGCAGATGAACACCAAAATAACCACAAATCATGACCCAAATTCCATATAAAATGGACGACAACAAAGAATAAACACCACCACCTGCGATCGATCCATGCCTTTTCTGCTCTATTAAGATCTATAAAATCTCTAAATTAAACCCACCTTCATAATCTACTCGTCTCAATCGAATACCCGTAGAATAAAACAACTTCTCAATCTTCTACAATCGACCACCGTAACCCATTGCGATGTTGCCTTGTTGTTTGTCGGAAGAAGCCCTCAAATATGTTTATTGATGTTGCCGTGCCGCCTCAACTTCTCAAAATCGAGAATCATTACAAGTATTAGAAAACATCATAGATCCATCACCGTTGCTGTGGAGCATCACCGAAATTCCATCCCTTGAAGTTTCCGTCTCGTTGGCGCGATAGCTTGAGGAAATGAGATATGTATTTCTGCCCTAAGTTGTTTCTACAGATAAGAACATCACCTTTGATAAAAATGGGAATTTCAAAAAAAAATTCTTGTTTTGATATGGAATAAGATGGGTGGGAATGATGCCACGTCCCACTTTCTATTCCTTGCCTAAGCCACTGGTGGGATTGACACGCTTGAAAACACAAAGGCAATTCCCTTGGTTCCTTGCCTTGCTCCTCGTAGCCGTGAATTGATGTAGCCCAACAGTGGTTTAAATGGTGACAAACATGAGCGAAAATGAACAAGCATACCAACATGTGCCCCGTCTCTTTTGATCCCTTGGGCTATTTTGTCACACCTGCAAAAAACCATACTAACAACATTAAAAATAAAGAAAACTATTACTTCGACATTAAAAACCATACTTTCTTTGCAACTGGTTATTACATCTGCGGAAGTTGTTTTTTTTTTCAATAAATCAACCAACCCAATAAATAAGAAAACTATTCTTTCCTTTTGGTCAGCATGGCAGGGGATTTCTTTGCGTGTCTTGGGGTTTTCTTTGTAGGAGGTTCCTACAATGGAAAGCAACACAAGTGAGTCAAACTGGTTGAGCAAATTAGAAATTTAAGCACACAATACAAGAGTACACAAGGACACGAAGAACATAGCCTTTGTGAAAACAAGGAAAACTTTTTCTCGTTATTTATGATTCTAAGCCCTGGTGAAAGCATAATATCCTTTGGGGCTTTCTTGACTCCTCACCCTCATCACTCATACTTTCTGTGAAAGCAAGGAAAACTAAACATTATTAACAAATTATCTTGACTTTTCTAGTGCGGTAGTACAAGACCCAAAAAAAAAACGAGATATGTTGTTTTAACTACAAAGTGATTGCACTACTTGCTCCTCTTCTTAGACTTTCTTTATTTCCTTGGCAAAGATGTAGATACGCATAGGCGCACGCTTATTAACCTGTTCATCCATTAAACAAAATCTAAATCAATAAATATACGGTAAGGAACAGATGACTAGGGAAACACAAATTAGTACCTTGCAATCTCAAATAAAATCATGCTCGGGTGAAAGATTAGGGAGTTGTTGACATGTATCATGTATAAAGCAATATGTTACCATAAACCATACGTAATTCATTGGTATCTAATCTCTTTAAGCCTTTCAAAACTCTCTCAATTAAGTCTGTTCATAATTATGCGGATACTTGATGCATTGTTGTTGAAGCTTGGATCCTGGACACTCTTTGATATCAACATTTCTGTCATCTCCAATGTCCAAACCTACATTAAGGCTTAAGGACACAAAAAAATTTACACATCGAAAATATCTTCATTATCAATACCTTCAAAATTCTTCTTTAAACTTAACACATACAAGATTCAATAATAAAGAATCTAACAAAATACAAATTACCCAATTTCGCTGTTACAACGAAATAATCAACAATGGTATTTCAACAAATACATTACCATTTCATTCACCTGAAAGTTATATCCATTTAGTGAAATCCCAACAAAATCCCCAATCAAATCCTCCAAATCAAATCCCCAATATCATTAACGGAGCAGCAGTTCGAGAAAGCTAGGGTTTTCAGTGGAGCAAGAAGTTTGATAGAGGATAAAGTTAGAAATTGAAAATCAAAACGAGTAACAATCGATTGAAAAATTGAAACCTTAAAATTTGATTAAACAAAACTGAAACCCCAAAATCGATAAACAACAATGAATCTTACAGACGATAAATACTTACACAGATCTGTGAAATCGAAACCCTATACTCGCTTAACAGATGATCGAAGATCAGTTCTTCAATGATAAAAATTAGATAAAACCCTAAAACTGATTATGATGAAACTGAAATCGAAACCTTAAACTGATGATGATGACAGATGATTGAAGAACTGAAATCTTCAGTTGGAGAGTGAAGAGGAGAGGCGGGAGGAGAAAAGAGAGAGATTAACAGATGATTGATGAAAGACTGAAACCCTAAAATCTGATTAATAAATCTAACCCAAAAATCGATTAACAAACTTACACAAGAAATCATAACACAGATATAAGAAAAAAGATATTAAATCGAAACCCAACTGAGCACAGATGAAGATCTGTGAATCTTCAGTGAAGAAAAAAAGAGGGAGAGAGGCATGAGCAGAAAAGAGAAAGAGAAGATGAGAAATAAGAAATGAAAATGAAATCGTCGATTCACCAAGGCATGGGATGAAGAGAGGCACACATGGGAGGAAATATCCTCTAGTATTACCGATCTTGGGTAGAAACATAATAGCACGCGTGTGAATGGCACACGCACAAACCCCAAGTGTTACGACCTAGTGTGACCAAGCGTGTGACTAGCACGCCTAAAAAAAAGATTCAGAATTATTTGTCCCCTGTTACGAATTTTTGGAAAATTAAAACGGCTAGTGGCTATTACAAAATTTTCGTAACGGCCATTTGTAACGGGAATTTTGTAACGGCTACAAAGCCGTTACGAATTGCTGTTACTAATCCGGGAATTTGGTGTAGTGCTTGAAGAGTTTATAAAAACACTAAAATCCACGCTTTAACAGCATAAGTTCTATATTATTTTTATTTTCTTAAAATCTGCAGTTAGAATTATGCTAGCTTGAACTCGTCTTTGAAATAGACTAGAGTCATTATTTTGGTGCTTTTCTTTTGTAAAACTCATATAGGTTGGGTTAGCATCCATATTTACGTCAAAAGTTGTACTCTTTTCCCTTCGTTTCAAGTTTTATCCCATGTGGTTTTCCTGACAAGGTTTTAACGAGGCAACATCTCGTTGACGTTTGATTTTCTTTCAAAAATATTGATATTTGTGCTCTTTTTCCTTCGTCCAAATTTTTTCCCACTGGGTTTTACTGACAAGGTTTTAGTGAGGCGATTTATTAAACATGGTGGTCATCCAAGGGGGAGTTGTATAATTTCGGTTATTAGGTGGATTCCCACCATTAACTAGGTCGATTTGTTAGGACAAATCAACATAACAAGCCCTTAGTAATTTGGATGTCATTTTGATCCGTATAAGGTATGACCACAAATTCAGTTTTGTTCACCTATGGTAATTTATCTACATTTTGGCTCTATATTGAAGAAACTACATCAACAACTTCTGCTAATCATCTCGGGAAGCTAGCAATCCATTACACAAGTTCTCAATGTGTTGGAGAAGAACGTAGACTCCGCAAAAGTATTAATCGAAGACAATACTGCATGTGCAACACAAAAGAAGACTTCATCAACTACCAGACATCTTCGTGAAAGCACAATAGTCTTCTGCATTCAAGAAATTCTCGACTCAAAGAATAAAGTATTCATCAGGGGGGAGCGCCATCATAAAAGGTGCATTTACTGGACTTATCGAGTTGTACTCTTTTTCCTTCGTCAAGGTTTTGTCTCACTGTGTTTCCTTGTCAAGGTTTTAACGAGGCAACATTTGCGTGCCCAACATTGTTTCAAGTCTTTACGTGCTTATGTAATTTCAGGTTTTTCTTTTTTGAGTTTTCCTGGTATGTTTTTAATTATCTTAAACACAATGTCATCAGGGGGAGTGTTATAAACGTGTAATTATGTTAAGAATATCTAGGGTAAATCTCGTTTATTACTGAGATGCCCTTGTGTCTAACCCTATAAATAGAGGCTGTAATGTTTGTATGTACACACTAATGAATACAATTTCTTCCTTCTTCTTCTCCTCTAGTTTGTGTCTCCTTCTCCATCTTCTCCTTTTACAAGATTTTCGACATTTCTTTTCAAAGAGGTAAATAAATAAAGGCCATAAATAAATAAAGAGGTAAACGTGGGATTTTTTTTTTAGGCAAATAATCAGTTTAGGTAAATGTGGGATCTGATTGAAGGGATTTGAACCCAAGTTGACTCTGTCGCCTTAAACCACTCGGCCAACCTGACTTGTTGGGCCTTAACTGAAATAATTTTAATTAGTGAAAAATACTACTAGACCCATTTTTACATTTTTTTCCGCTGACAAACCCACGGGCGTAAAACCTCGTGCGCCCCCCATTCCGAGTGATAAAATTATTCACGGACCCAAAGTTTTAGAATTTATGTTTTCGTTTCCTCTTCATCCCAAAACTGACCTTCAGTATATTTTTGTTTCGTTTATTTTAAGAAACATTTTATTCTGATCTTAGCGCGGAAGATTTGAGAGATCGATCGTGTGAAATTCAATCTTAGGATGAAGATTATCGTCTATTGTTAAATATGAAGATTCAATCTTCAGAAATGAACACAAGATAAGTTTCTATCATCAACTTTTTGTTTTCCGTAGAAACGGTTTTATGATTTCGAAAATTTTAAACTTCTGATTACAAGTTTGTTAGTCTAATCTTGATCGGAGTAAGGATCTTTCTTCTTCTAATCTTGATATGTCTTTTGAGATAAAAATTTCGAAAAAAAATAAAAATTCTTTTCTAGGGTTCTTGATTGAAATATCGGGTTCTTTAGGCTAAGTCCTATGGGCTAGATTGGAGTGCTAGATTGGCCAAAAAGTGTTGCAAATCATGAAAAAAGTGTGGGAAAAAAGTTAACACTAAATCTGGCTACTTCTCTCTCCTAGCATTTGCTCGCAGTCGCACTATCGGCGAGATTGAAACGCTGAATGGTGCGGCGCTCAAAAAGTAATCAAAACGCCGAACCGTTCGGCGCTCACAAAATCTAACGGCTGAGATTGAAACGCCGAACCGTTCGGCGTTCAAAAAGTAATCAAAACGCCGAATGGTGCGGTGCTCAGAAAAACGCCGAATGGTTAGGCGCTCACAGATGACGTGGATGGCCAAACTAGCGGCTAGATATCTAGCCCATAGGACTTAGGAGGTTGCCCAGACTGACGTGGATGGCCAATCTAGCAGCTAGATATCTAGCCCATAGGACTAAGCCTTATAGGTGAACACGCAGGTACCTGCTAGTGTAATTGATTGCAGTGATCGTAACAATTCAAAGTATTATGTGGTTGTCGTTCAGGTAACTTAACTTAGTTTGTTTTTTATAAAAAATTTCAATGGAAGGGCTTTTGCTTGTTTCATTTACTTTGTTCTTTTTAATTATGCAGTATACTGCTAGATTCATCACATAGATAATAGAAAAAGTGTTGATTTTTGGGCTATCGTTGTAGAAATCCAATGGTTTCTATTTTGCACTACAAACATACAAGTTTAGAGTCAACTAAAGTTGACGGACCAAATCGGTTGTCCGTCTAGTTATTTTAAGTTTGGTTTTCTTTTTCCATATTAACCCCTCAACCATAGTTTAGGGGCCAACCGTAGTTACTCCTTGAATCGAGAATATGGTTAGTTTTTATGACCCGTATCTAAAATGGATACTGCATATATATATGGAAGATTAATATTTTCTCTCCAACATAAATCACCAATCTCCGCAGGGAGTACTGATTGGCAGTGGATGGAGCATTAACAAAGAAAATTGTAAAGAAACCCCATTCTTAGTTTGGTTTATTGAGTCTTTGCGCAATTTTCAATTCTAATTCCGTAAGTTACTTCGATTGATTTCTTTTGATTATCTACTGTGTATTTAGTTGTTAAGGATAAGATTTCTAAATTTTCCCTTTTTGCAATAAGGTTCAATTAGAGATTTATAATATTTTTGTGTACTAATTTGCATTTTCACTTTGTTGTTCAATTTTGTAGGGATTTGAATACGCAAGTATTGAGGAGATTATCGAGTCTTCTTCCTACGAATTTGGTAGAATCAAAGAGTTCTGAAGAATAATGGGAGATCCTTTAGATGGATTAAGGTCTTTAATGGCTTCACATAACCCTCCTCTTCATGCTATGATTGTACCTTATGAGGATTATCATCGTGTCAACTTTCTATCACCTTTTAATAGTCTTATTTGATTTCACCTATTATACATAGATCACCGTTTGTGTATCGATCTCCGATTGGTCAAGTCATTATTGATGATTACCGACTAAAACCCAATTGAGTGCATACTATGTTTTACACAAAGTTTCAATCTTTTTGATGTTTTTTCTAATGACGCCATACTAATGTAATAAGGAAATTATAGTTGATTTCTTGCAGAGTGAATATGTTTCTGCCAGGGATAAAAGGCGCGAATTTGTTTATGGGTTTTGTGGAAGTCTTTGGTTAGTATAATATATTGATTTTACTTCAATCCCAATCAACATATGTTAATCTTTATAGCTTTGGGTATCTAGAAATCTTGAAAAGTTCATGTTTAAGTCTGATTTTTTGAATTTTTCTAGGTTTGGCACTTCGACAAAGGATGATGCACGATTATGGACTGATGGACGGTACTTCTTGCAAGCAACACAACAGCCGAGTGATCGATGGAAACTCATGCGTATTGGAGAAGATCCAAATTGTCGAGACATGGTTAGGCTGATGTGAGTAATTCTTCGCCGCACCGAGACGTTTGCGATGGAATATATAATTGAGTATCTTTGAAAATATTATGATTATTTTGGTGTAGATATGTGTTAATATATCTAATTTTTATCTTTCCCTATATCATTAGAATCTTCCAAACTATGCCACTTTGTTAGGGTAGACCCGTGGTGTGTATTAGTAGATACCGCACAAAGATGGGAGAATGCTTTTGCTAAAAAACAACTAAATTTAGTTCAAATGGGAACAAACTTGGTAGACGACGTATGGGAATTCCGCCCACCTCCGTGAAGTTAATCATGTTATTGTACAACCTCTAGAATTTGCAGGTCGTTACATTGCGAAAAATTGAAAGACTGCGAGAAAAGCTCCTACAGAAAAAGCTCGTGGTATCATTTTCACAACACCTGGATGAGGTAATGCACAATTTGGTGGTTGGGTGAATGGCTTTCCCGTTGGCCATGTCGATTTCAGTTTATTGAGCTTGATTATATTTCATTTTGGAACTTTTGCATCTATTCAGGTAGCTTGGCTATACAATGTTCGAGGAAGTGATGTTTCCCTCTTTTGTCCCGTTGTTCATGCATTTGCTATTGTGACAACAAATTCAAATTTTCTTTTATGTGGACAAAAGAAGATTTCTACTAAGGTCGATAGTTGATAATGTGTTTATACTTGTGTTATTATGGAAGGAAGACTTGTTCAATTTGATTTTCATTTACAATATATATTGTTGTCTTAGCACGAATACATTGCCCACGATTTTAAAGGTCCTATTGTTAGGTGATTCTATTTGTGGATCTGTTCACTAAAAGATCCCATCCTTATTTTTGTGGAATTCAGGACAACCGATTTATGGTGCTTCTTTTTCGATACACAGGTGCACGCCCATATGGAAAAGAATGGAATACAAGTCTATGATTATGAATCGATGGCTCGGATGTGGCCTTGCTTGCATCCGGTCACTCAATTCTGCAATGAAGCTTAGGCTTTAGTTAGTCAGTGGGCTATTTGAACTCAATGGTTAAAAGACATTTCTAGACACGCACATGTGATTACGGCTTCGCAAACTGCATGTAAGCAATTTGAATTGAATATAGTCATCTTAGCATGTACCTTTTATTCTTTTCGAATAATTTATCCTTCGTAACTCAGCTACTTGTTATGTATTATGGAAATTTCAGCCAGTGCAAGGGAAGTTGAAGCGTTATTTGAGTTTTTCAAGAGTATTAGTAGTTCAATGATTGATGATAGTTTGATTTATTAAGGTATGAACTTATCATGGCTCTCATTGTCTTTTTTAGACTTTTGATGTCATTTGTGTTGTCCTTGTTATTGCTACAATATGAGTTTATTCTCTAGTGTATTTGCTCATGTCACACCCTTATGCAAAGATGTTCATTTCCTTTGTTTTCCTTCCCTCTAGGTTATGTGTTGTGTTTATGTTGTAACCGTTTTGGGACATAACTCTTTTAGTGTTACTACATTTTACGGGGTAATTGTTGGTTGAGAGTTCGTAGAGCTACTAAATGTGCAACTTGGATTATTTATGATCTAGCTATTGGTTTAGCTTATTAAAATAAGGCCTACTTAGGAAGATGAATAATCACCATACCAACTTACTAAATCCCATTTGACCTGTCTAGCTGCTTGGGTTTCATCACTTTGAGGGTGTGAATGTTATAATAAACCAAACCTAATCGGCTAATTTTACTTTAAGAACTTGTTTTATTAACTTAACCTAATAATTTGTCTAGAGTTTGTTATTCTTTCTACATTTAGGCGCACATCTTTGTTGTTGATTAATCTCATATTATAAATGAGTTAGTTTTTAATCATCATTTATCGGAAGTCATGGGCGTCTCATATTGTATATGATACTTAGGTAGAACTTGTGAATGATCAACGGAATTCACCAGGTAATTTTACAAGATGAACACCACCTTGTGAAAATTACCTTCCATGAGAAAATTCTCTCTGGACTTTGTTTGCAAGTTGCTATCATTATCAAGAGAAATGTTTGGGTGACCAGACATCACAATTAGTTTGTATTTTAGAAATGATTATCTTTGTTGTCCGGCATTTGTTGTTTATTTCTTAGTATACTAGATTGTTCATTACTCCCTTCTAGACAAAGGTATATGAGTCTCACCTAAGGTATATGGCAAAAAAAATAGACATATATTGTTTCTAACACTGTCCAATAAAATAAATTGGGTAGTGTAACACAAATGTCGTAAATAATAAACTGGGTATGCACTTAGTTGATCATATAAAATAAATTGGGTCGATTGGCGTATTAATTTATTTGGATTTTGTTCTCACAGATGACTCATGTGAATTTGAAATGCATGGAGCTCCGTCAAAGACATAAAGTCATTGTGAATAAGATAAGAGCTTTAATTGTGATAAAGACATAAAGTCATGTTAGATGTGATAATGCTAACGCAGTTTAAGCTAGGAAAAATGATATTGCTGCTCGACTAGCTTCATCTTCAAGTAAAGTCAGAAAGATAAATATATTTTGTTTTTGTATGTGGCACTCCTTCGTTTTGGTGTCTATATATATTGGATGGACTGGTTGATACATACGGAAGAGCTTTAGGGTGTTAGAGAAATTATCATACTGGAAGTGCTTTGGGGTGTTGGCTAAATTTTAGCTGATTATATGTGCTTTTTCGGTTTTAGTTGCATTCCGAACTCTGTAGGTAAAATTTACTTCATAAGAATAGTTTACAAGTATTCTTTCACAATTTGATCTATTGACACTATATGCAAAAATATGATTGCACCAACACTTGCAATCAAAATGCTAACTATGTAAATGGACTCAAAAAGGTAAAATGTATATGTTAACTCCCAATCATATGTTACTCTAGGTACTGAAAAATAAATCACAGATTACAGGTGCAAGGATAAAAGATAATATGTCGCTGATAGATCCAGCACAAACAAAGCAAACATTGAACTCATATTTTTGCTGAAATAAAAAAGCTTTCATTTCAGCAAAACAAAGACGGGATTCATCAAGCCATTATATCCTCAATTGATCTCTAAAGAAAAACATCTTGAAATAAATTAAATATTGCAGTATCTAGTATTGAAAGAGTGATGTACAAAATATATACCATCAACTTATTCTAGACCTTTCAAGATTTTCTAACTCCCCCTCCAATCCGGTACGATTAGGAAATGTGTTGGAAAATTTCTCCTGAGTAGCAAATTACTGTGAATTAGGACCTTTATGTCTGTTATTTACATCCATTTCTACCATCAGCTTGGATCAGTTTGAGCAGCGCAATGCAACAAAAATACTTGTGTAAGAGCATCGTTACAAGTGCAACTGTTCCCATCTGTAATACAACAAAAATCAACAATATAAGTACGAAAAAAACATACTGATATATTGTACAACCATGAACCTCTCGATTAACAGCATATAAACCTATCAATGACATCAGTAGTTCATAAACAACCAAATAAACCTAACACCATTTCTAACAACCGGAAACTTAATCCAAGAAATCTATCAAAGATCTCTAAAAACCAAAGAAAGAAAACCTTAATTCTTATGTAGAAACTATTAACAAAAATTCGGGAAAATTGTATCGAACACCGAGCAACCTTCATAGTTTTCCTTCTGAATATATGTATGTATAATCTCTATCTAAAATTTCTTCAAAATTTAAGAAATTACTATGAAAACTAGCAAACTTAGTCCAAGTAAAGAACAAGAAAGAAAACCCTTTAATTTATTTTAGACGACTATGAAAACCTACACAAAAATTAGACTATTACGATATTCATAGAACTGATTAAGATAAAAAAAAAAACCCTTTCTCAGACAATAAACAACAAATTATAATGAAATCTCAACTGATTATAAAACAACTTACAAGATTTACCTCTTACTAGTTCTTATTTCATGTTGTCCAAAGTGTGAATTATGGTTGGTATGCAAGTAAGTCACACAATCTTATACCAAATTCAAATGCATCATGAACCATCCGAGTCCCTTTCTTACACTAGCCTCACCTTCAGCAGCCTATGAGAACACAATGGGTCCTGCAATATGAAATCAAGAGAGCACTAAGATTTGTAGATGCTACTGAAATAAGCCTGTCTTAGTTTATTCTACTGTGAACTCTATTTCTTTTTTCACTTACAAGTATGCCAGAAGATCCTAGAGCTAATGCTCAAAATAATTTCACATGTTCTGCAGAGTTTAAATTTCTGACTACTTGCTTTTCTCACTCATTTTTATTTACTTGTCTGCGCATCAATATATCGCAAATTCAAATAGATTTAGTTTCCTTTTTCAACATTTGAGAGCATCAACTATTATGAACGCTTAGATGTACCTCCTTAAGACAAAATGGCATGAAAAGAAAAACATATATTGTTTTTCGTGACGATCGTATAAAATAAATTGGATGCTTCACTAATACAAATCGTATAAAATATATTAGGTTTCGGGGTGTTTGGTCGTATAAATTAAAATGGGTAACTAGGCGATATGGTGCTATAAATTAAAATGGGTAAATCGAGTTAGATTGTAGCCCAAAGAAAAGGGGTAATTCAATCAAACATAATGCTAGATCGCCAAATCCTAACACATAAAGATGCTTTGGTGATCCATTACAATCTCCCTACACACGCACAATTCAATTCTATTACTATGGAAAGGCTAGCATAAAATTACAATTCCCACTATTGCCTAACAACAAGAGCCGACATGCCCCATTTGTTACACTTCTCTTTTCGCAGGACACAATGTCCATGAATTTGGTGTCATACTCATTGAACCAAAAATTCCTAAAGAAAACGCTAACTTTCTTATGAACCATAAAGGAAATACTCCTAAAATCACAGAAAAAAGATTAAACCCTTCTGATGAATAATATAAAATTGAAAACCCGTATCCTAAAATCATCAAACAGGAACCACAGCTTTATCAAAATCCCCAAATTCAAACCATAAACACAAAAGAATAAAAATAAAGATTTAAACCTTAATAGAAATAACAAAATTGCCAACACTAATTTTTTATCGAACAATTAAATTGAAAAAAAAGATATGGGGTATGATTGATTTACTTACCAGAACCCATAGTTTCTCTTTGGGATCTATACTGCCATGGTAAAGAAAGATATCAAAAGCAACTTCTAATGCTTCGTATGCATTTGTTTGTCAGCAATCATGCTTTCAGAAAGCATTGGGTTGTGGTGATTAGTTTTGAAGCAAAAGAGTTATCAATGGTAGAGTACCATAATTATAAGAAGAAACGGGAGTAATCGAGTGATAGACGAAGAAACAAGCTCCAGTCTCTGCTACTGCTACGGTTTTCAGCGAAGAAGGAAAGAAAATGAGGAGAACAGAAGAAGAAGAAAGCTATAGACTGATAGGGAAGTTGGATATGGATTTAGATAAACGGGTATAGGCATAGCTTACCCATGATGGGAGGTTTGGTTAAAAGTTAACTATTTAAGGAGGGACTACAAAGTCATTTTACACACGATTTTGAGTTAACCAGAGTACCTTTTTGACTCTGTCCGTCAACTTTGGTTGACAGAAACATGGTCGTTTTGTGAGGGTTGACCCAATCCTTTGGATTTGCTTGACGATTGCTCTTGATTTTTTATCAGGAAAATCAACTGTAACAAAACATGGAGTACAACTAATAAGAAGTGCTAAGGGCATAACATGGACTTAGTCGATTTTTCTGTGTCTACTTGTTGTAATCACAAATCTTACTAGAAAGTCGGCGACAACATGATACCTAAATAACTAAGAAATGAAGACAGGTTGGAAATTTTGAGGACAAATAGACTGTTGAATGAAGAGCAATTCAGCTAGTTTATAGGAAACTGGAGCCTGCAGCTATTGAATACAGGCAACCAAATGAAAAAAAATAATGTATGTTGTTTAACATAGTTGTTGACTTATTATTATCACTATACCACATTTCTCTATATCCACTAACCACCTTTTTTTGGTTCTCTCTATGTATGTTTTGCATTTACCACTTGATTTTGTTTTAAATTATTTAGTACATATAAGCTATCTCTTTTTTTTGGTATACGGTTATGCTGTCGTTCCAGGGGTGATACATGAGCATAATAAGCAATCTTTAGAACTTTCTTTAGTTTAGGAATGCTTTCGTATAGCATAGCACCCAATGGAGGACATAAGATTGTGTACTGTATGAATCTTAAAGCAATGATTGTGCATGACTTGGTTACTATTTCATTATGCAGAGCCAGATATTAGTGATTCTAAGTGACCATCACAATCATCTAGTGGAGCATCACATGGCTATGAAATAAAGCTAGTGGAGACATTGATTTAGTGGTACTTATCTGATTTTGTAATGTTGTTTAGTGGTACTATATTTTGTGAATAAGTTGACATGATAATTATGCTCTTTGAAATATGGCGGTCTCTAATCTTTCATTGCTTCATTTGTAATTAAATATTTTGTAAGTTTATTTTCTATAATTGGTGCATAATGTGTTATGCACCTACAAAATGGCTGCATAATATGTTATGCAACTACAAAAATGATTGCATAACTCGTTATGCAGTCGAAAAAATGGTTGCATATTCCATTATGTGGCCACTTTTCTTTTGCTAACACTGAAGTCAACTCAAAAATGACTGCATAATCTGTTATGCTTTTAAAAAATGACTTGTATAACCTATATTATGCTTTCAAAAAATGGTTGCATATTGTATTATGCAACCACTTTTTTGTTAGCGCCGAAATAGAAAAATGGCTGCATAATATGTTATGCAGCAATAATAATGGATGCATTACTTGTTATGCACCAGAGAAAATAGATGTATAAGTTGTTATGCATCAGAAAAGATGGCTACATAATCCATTTATGCACTTAAATCAACCTATTATGCAGATATAAAATTACTGCATAACTTGTTATGCAATCAAAAAAATGACTACATATTCCATTATGCAGCCATTTTTCTTTTGCTAACATTGAAGTCAACCTAAAAATGACTGTATAATCTGTTATGCAGCTGCGAAAGTGCTTGCATAACCTGTTATGCTTTCGATAAATAGTTACATAATGTTATGCAGCCACCTTTTTGTTAGCGCTGAAATAGGAAAATGGCTACATATTTGTTATGCGCCAATAATAATGGGCGCATTACTTGTTATGCACCTGAGAAAAGATGGTTGCATGATTCATTTATGCTAGTTAATACTTAAATCAACAAAAGACAAATAGTTGCATAGCCTACTATGCAGCTACAAAAAATTACTGCATAAGCTATTACACAATCGAAAAAATGACTGCATAATTTGTTATTTATTTATTTTTTATAGAAATGTTATTTTTTAGATTTATACATGTTTTTAGTGGTGTATAATCAAATTAGTGGATGCATGAACCAAAATATGGTTGCACAATATGTTATGCGTCTTTTGTTGTGACTGCATAATGTGGCATGCATCATTTTTTTTTGTTAGAATGTAATTTTTTGGAATATTACATGGTTTTAGTGGTTAAATAACCTAACTGGTGGATGCATAAACCAAAAATGGTTGCGTAATTTGTTATGCATCCTTTGTGGTGTGTGTATAATGTGTTATGCATCTTTTATAGTGGTTGCATAATGGTAATGTATCCAATTTTCGAAATTTCACTTTAAAATGATAATCACCTTAGATTTTTTCGTAAAAAATTTAAATTTGATATCGTTTTTTGTACTCGTTTTGTAGAGCTCGTTAAAAGTTTTCCAACGAGATAAATTTTATAAAATTCCAAGACACGGTTTTTTAGATGTGTTATATTCAAGTTTGCATACCAACTATACCCCTGAAAAAATAGGACGTATAACAAGTTATGCAAACAGTTTAATAAGAAGATAGAAAATCCGAGATTTCTTTGTTTTATATATAAGTAGAATATTAAGGGTATTTGTGTCTTGTTACTCTCTTTTTATATTTTTAAATAATTATGGGTGTCAAGGTAGCTGAAAAATATGTTGGGCCTGACAATAAGAAAAATATTTTTTTTGGGCCTAAGCCTAATTTTCCCATTTAATTAGAACCGTTTTTTGGGGTCCAGCCTTTTTTTGGGGGGACCATTCTTTTATTTTGGATAAGATATTAGAAGTAAATCTAGGTCACCCCTTATCTAGATATTTATGATAATACCTAAATTACCCTCGATTATTTTTGGTTAATGATTAGTTAGTGTGATTAGTGAAATGATTTTGAATAAAGATTTGAGATTAAAAAATCAGATTTTTAAAAAAGAAGTAGAATTATTGAGAGAGAAAAGTTAGAGAAGATGAAGAAGAAAAACATGGAAAATAAATTTTTTTTTGAGTTCACTAAGCTAGACTATTCAAGTGATGAATTATTTCTTAGATGGTGAATGTATTCTTCCCCAAAGCCAATCTCAAGATGAAAACGATGGATTTTACCAACCACAACCGAAGGAAGACTATTTGGGTACCCAGGTATGCTCTAAACTTAGATAATGTTGGTTGAATTGGTCCAAATTTTCAAAAAAATGTGAATTTGTTAAGTAGATTTGGGCTTGTTCGGTTACCTTGTGTGAAGAACATGTAACCGAAATCATCTGAAAGTGTAGTTCGGTTACTTTTTCTAAACACGCAGGTTACCGAACTCTCCAATAATGGAGGTTTTTTGAAGTTCGGTTAATAGACATGTTACCGAACTTTGTAAATAGGATTACAGTGTTATGTTCGGTTTGGCCGAAATGTAACCGAATTTTAGTTACTATAAGTTCGGTTAGTTTGCAACCAATAGCTAACCGAACTTATGTAAAATAATATTGCACATTAGTGTACAAAGTTTGGTTGTTTCGCAAACTTCATACCAACCAATATCTAACCGAACTACACACGATTAGTTAAGAGTTCGGTTTGTCAAGGTTTTTTGTGAACAAACCGAACATAGTGGGACAAGTTCGGTTAAATTGAAACTCAACATAGTGGGCAAAATAACACAGTTCGGTTACATTGGAATTTTTTTTTTTGTAATATTGGTAAAGTTCGGTTAGAAAATAGTTTTAGCCTTCTTTGCGAACCAACCGAACATAGTGGGCAAAGTTCGGTTAAATCAAAAATCAACATAGTGGGAAAAATAGCACGGTTCGGTTACATTTGATTGTTTTTTTTTTTTTTTTTTTTTTTGTAATATTGGTAAAGTTCGGTTAGAAAATAGTTTTAGCCTTCTTTGCGAACCATCCAAACTCTGAGTTCGGTTAAGAAAAATTAATTCGCGATAACCGAAGTGTTTGTTCTTCGTGTTCTTGGTTTCAGAATGTTCGGTTAGCAAACTAGTTTTTTTTTAAACTATTCCTAACCGAACATGCCACTGTAACTTCCATTTAAACCATATTTTGATGACTACCGCTCAAAATTTCAATCAAAAACGAATTAGAAGTAACGGGTTTGTGGGAAAATATTTATGGATAGGTTTGTTTATAAAAGATTGATTAATCGACGATGAAAATTCAATGAATCGACCAGGCTAAAAATTTGATGATTTTGATTAGATTTGTATATGATCAGGGTTAGATGATCATAAATTGATGAAGAAGAGAAGAAGAAAAATTGTAGAATAGAGGAAGAAGAAGTTGTAGATTAGTTATAATTTTAATTAGGTAAAAGAGTAAATAAGTTAATGATTTAAATTAAGTTATATATAGAGAGGTGGTGGTGGTTGGTGGTGGTAGTCGGAGGTGGTAGTGGTGGGCGGCGGCGGTGGGAGGAGGTGGTGGTTATTAGGGTAGTTTTAAATTAAATTAGGTTAAGGGTAGGTTAGTCATTTCCATACTTTAGGACACCCCTTATAACTATAGGGAAGATGACCTAATAACACCATGGTCCCAAAAAATGATTCTTTAATTACCACTCCTTATGCCGAATTAAAAAGTCCTAGTGGTTCGACTAGTTTGAGTGAGCCAAGTTTAAACCCACGGGAAAGGAGTCAGAGACTCGGTCAGTGGTCAGTAGTAAAGCAGATAATCAGTAGTAAGCTCTATTTGGATTATATCTCGCAGCTTGTCTTGCCAGCTTCTATGGAACAGGATGTGTGTACTAGTAACGTTTAGCCAAATATGGCCGAAGCTAATGCGTTATAATTGAACGAACGTGCATTCCTTGTCCTGTTATACAGAATGTGCTTGGTAGCGACGGGTATCGGAGGAATTATAAGACAAGTACTTACGGTATACACCAACATGAAATACAAGATCGAGAAGTACTAAAAGGATAAATTGCAACTCAAAATCGGCGATATAATACTAAACAAAATTTGTAATTCGCAGAATATTACATGAATCAGTAACATTACATTACAGTAAAAGCAGAATTTCATAATTTTATGTCTCTGCATTGCATATAACATAATCATTGATATATCTTTTTAGAAACTCATCAAAAATATTGGGAGTAAATCTTCCTTTAACAACCAGCTTCTGTTGTCCATCCAACGATCCAGTTGTTCCCATCTGAGTAAGTAAGAAGTTCATAACATGCTCTGGCTCCCTGTGCATCTTTTTGCAGATATCCATGAAATTCACAAGGGCAGTCTTGTTGAGGCCTTCACGACCACGTTGTACTTTTGGTTTCGTGAGTATATCTCCTACAAGCTTTTGAATACTCTCTTGAACAGCATTCACTGCGCCATCAAGGAGCTCTTGATATTCTGGATTATTCTCGCGAAGAATGTTCGCCATGCGATCAAGGAACTCTTCATATTTGGCCATTGCTAACTGAGATAGAGTTTTGTGATCTCTGTTATTTTATGAGAGCTTGGTTGAAGGGAGCTCTGCTTTATATAGACTACTTTGAGGTTCTAAAATCAGGACGATGATCGGAAAAGGAAAGGTCTTCAAAAAGGAAAGCAAATAAATAACAGAAAGGTCTTCAAAATGGAAAGAAAAAAGAATGTCAGATGTGGGATTTGAACCCACGCCCTCTCTCGAAGACCAGAACTTGAGTCTGGCGCCTTAGACCACTCGGCCAACCTGACTTGTTGGTGCTTTCTCTTTCTTTACCCATCTAGTCACATTCCAACATCCACTGCATCAAGTTAAGAGAATACGGCAACTGAAAACCAGAAAGAGCAATAGAAGAACCAGACTCATCATGAATCTTTTCAATCCAGTGGGAAAGTTTCCGAAGTTTACAGTTTCTGTATTGCCAGGGATATAGTGAATAAGAACTGAAAAATGATTTAAGCCACATAAGGTGAGATCAGATGGTCTCGGAAAAGAAGAGGGAACAACGCATTGACAGCAATGCAAAATAAAACCACAAACTCCGTGCAAGTACAATACTCGGAAAAAGAACCTTTCACCTAATTTTGCAATATTATTTTTTTATTTTTATTTTTTCAAAAATTTATTAATATTATTACATAATTAACGAATAATTGGAAGCCTAACAAGCTAAGCTCCAAGTAGCGTACTACATAAGTTAAACAGTTTCCGAGCTAGCCTACCAATGAGCCTCATGAGGAACAAAGTCGGGGAGCCGGGCGGATAGTGTGACTAATGTCTTCGCAAGGGGGCAAACTAACTCTACCATCCATGTTAAACTCTGTAATATTGCGCCATCTGGGACTCGAACCTGGGACCTCCTGGAGCGCATGAAACCTCTGTGGAGGGCATGAAACCAGCTGATTTACATGCCGCCAAATGAACTCAATGGAACTCAATAGAACAAACGAATAATGCACTGCCATTTAAAAAATTATTACATGTGCCGAAAGGCAAAGCCCATTTGCACACAAAAATCACTTACAGTAGTAGAAATATACGAGCCTCTCCTTGACCCGTGGGCTTAATAGTATTTATAATATAGATTTTATCCGTATAACTATCAGAAATTTTGGAAATCGTATGAAGCCCGTAAAATTCTACTAGTCTACCGTGGTTTGATTTTCTTAGTTTTACAATTTGGGGTTGAAACAATTATTTATCAATTAGGTCTAAATGGATTATTTAACAATTGTTAAACAATTATTTATCAATTATTTAACAATTATTTTCTTAGTTTTACAATTTTCCTAAGACTTGAACGCTGTTAATATTTTTAGGTCAAATCAACGGTTAGATTTTTTCTAAATGGATTTTTAGGTTTCTGCTGCGATAAAAATATTAACATGAACAGATTAATATACCCCAAATAAATTATTTAATGAGCTTGGACTTGGTAGCCAGGATTCAACAATGATATCAACTTGACATCTACGGCTTTTGGGCATTGGATTTGGTCCAGAATCCGAGCTCAAAAATTGGGGTCTTACACATAATATTTACTGGTGCTTTATCAAAAGTTGGTGCATATCTTAGCTTCTTAATGTTCCAAAGCATGAAACCCGCGGTCTCTGTCATCTCATATCATCTCAAGTTAATTTCCATCATTATTAACACCTATGGAGTTAACAATGAGAAAACAAATGCTCTCGATCATTGTTATACAGTGTCATAGTATTATTACACAGCATCAAAGTTCAATTGTATCACAACTTTGACAACAATACTATGGTGATATGTATCACTCCCCCTTAGTCAATACTTCATCTCGACATGAAAACCACTCCCCCTAACATAATGATCCGTAAACCATATGTATTTGTAGTATGATACCACACATTAATTCTCCCCCTTTTTGTCAATATAAATTGGCAAAGGTACGAAAACTAGTGGGATCCTCATGAAATTTTCATAGAGATACTTCATGACCAAAAGAGAATAACATACCAACTATTTAGATGCAATCATAAAGCCGAAGCTAAATGCATTCATCAAGGAGTTTATAAAGATACAAGATAACCCCTATAATATTCCACAACCGCACTACCCATAAAGATTTGGCAATTAAGCACAAGTTCAAAAACAACTCTCCCCCATAAAATGTCAATCCCGAAAGAACAACAAAGGCGACCTTACTTTTACAAGAAAAGAAGGATTTCTTTGGACATAACTAAATCATATGAAAACATGGATTTGAATCCAAAAATCTCAATTGAATCAACCACAAAAATGATCAATTCAATTGGTCATGCTTGACATAAGAGAACTTACGGAGCAACACAGTATATGCACAAAAAGATGTGGATCGGAGATCGACCAATACTGCGGAATAAACAAGGATTCATTCTATTTTTCGTCACTATTTGCAAAATGACATATAATAGACTTAATCCTTGTAAACAAAAGTTTTACCCTTTCTTCCATCAAAATTTGCATAATGACATAAACGGCTTTAACTTTTGTTTGTCAAAAGTTCATTCTATCTTTTATCAATACTTTCATATCGACATAATAGAGATAACTTTTGAATAAGTATGGGACAGTCACAGGTTCACGGACGTAAACAACATATCCAATAACAATTTGCAATATATAAAATCATAAGGATTAAAATTGCAAAAATCATCTTCCAAAAAACTTAGAATTTAAATAAATAAATCTAAAACCATTGAAGATGAAAATGTTGGAAATAGCTATGTGTACTCACAATAATGGCTATTCCAAACCCCAATTATCCTTCTTAAAATCACAAGAATAAAATTCTCATAAGAAGTTTCCTAGACATAAGACAAACTCGTAATGCACATACAAGATGATTTGTCCTTAGAGGGTATAATCAATCTTTTTCGCACTGATTTACACCAAGAATAGCTATCAAAGGCGTATAAAAAGATTCTCTTAACAAAGAAGAACATACAAAGTCATTAACGACCATGCACCATAGTTCACAAAGGATGATTATGAACATTCAAGAATCTCATAACAATGCGTACTACTGCCCATTCGTGAACTCCCTTCTTTGTGATTCACCAACAACATTTTTGTAAAAGCTACAAATTATCTTAGAAGAGTAGTACTCCAAGAATCCAAGTGCCCAAGTCCAATAGAAGTGGAACAAGTGCGACGAAACGGAGCAAAACACTCAAAAACAAGAGACAAGACAAATACCAATCTTAACTCATCCAAATTCAAGGTTTCTCATCTCCATTTTTAAGATAATTCAAAGATAAATAGAATGCAAAAAGAATGAGATCAATCCAAGTTCGGACGAAGAATTTATGGCCAAAACAATTTTTCCGAAAGTCAACGTCTACAGGCAAGTATGCATAGGGTTTTGCAAACGAATTTTCATGACCTGGGGCAGTATGCAAACGGGTATGCGTACTAATATCCCTGGAATCAGAAATTTAAATGATGGTATGCATACTTGGTATGTGTACAATGAAGTCCAAACATCCCGAACTACTATTTTCAAACCTAAACATTTAAGAACCTTAAAAACATATCAAGTTAGGTAGAAATGAACGATAAGAAAGGTACATGGATCATTATAAGTACTCTAAGAAAATAAAAACACAAATATTGCTCAAGTTTATAGACATACCTTTTTAGAAGAATCCAATTGAATTCTACAGCCTTACCGAACATAATCTGTGCACCCCAATTCTTGTGCTTCCCTCACCGTATACATAGCAGGGCATTTATTGGTGAGGATGCACTTCCAACACAATCAAGTTGTGTTGAGGTTAACAATGTCTTGCTCACCATGGAACCAAGAAAGAGATTCTTTCCAACTACTCTTACATCTTACAGTATTGAGAGAAACCCAAGGAACTGTTTTTATAAGTTTTTCAAATAACTTCCGTAGAGCACAAGAAAAAATGTGTTTTTGATTATTTTACACCTTATAAGAAACAGTTTTTGCAGATAATTTTCAGTATCGCATAGGGAAACTCTTTTGATAAAAAGAGACATCCTAATTTCTTCATAAGAAGGGACAATACTATTATCTTGGTAAGATGTATCAGGAATTGACCAATGAATTGATTCATACTTAGAGGTGGTACAGTCGAAAGACTTAGACTTAAACTCTTCTTGTAAACCGTTTAGTTTGCTACAACTAGTTGGATTACACAGAGGAGGACCATTGCTCTCACTGATTAGTAAATCAATGTCAACCTCAACATGAATATTATTCATCATGACTAGATTTAGCTTATCAAGAGATTCTTGTTCTTTGTGGAGGTATAACTTAACATCAAGAGATAAGATTTCCAGTTTATTTTCAATCCCTGAAAACACTTCAAGGGATTTCAAACCCGGAGGAGGTTTAGATAGAATTTATTCTACAGATTTAATCAAATCAGTCATGGAAGAGAATTCAGAAATCCTGGATCTGGTGGTGCATTTATAGAGATAGCACTTTTGTCCATATCATATCGCTACAAACACATACTTATAAGGTTTTTAATGTGTTTGCCTGCTCTGATACCAATTGAAAATGCGGGGGTCTAACAACCACACCCAACAATTCGTTTGGCAATCTGAGAGGAGTTACTCCAATATACATTCTAGAGAATCAACTAGACAGTGAGACTCAATCTAGAGAAAAGTATATCAAAGAGTTTAATATCTCTAACTCTTAATTCAATCTGCAATCAGCAAATAGAAATATATGAGCCCGATTGAATATAAGAGGAGTAACTTGAACGGTACCAAATACCAATGTTCAAGTGTCAATCAATTTAAATCAACAACCAAAGGTTGGATATTCTAATGGATTGATCTTAACCCATAACCTGTGATATTTCAATTATATAACAAAATATAATGCGAAAAAAAAATAACACAGACACCAGAAGTTTTGTTAACGAGGAAATCGCAAATGCAGAAACCCCCGGGACCTAGTCCAGTTTGAACACCACACTATATTAAGCCGCTACAGACACTAGCCTACTACCAATGAACTTCGGACTGGTGTAGTTGAACCCTAATCAATCTTACACTGATTCAAGGTACAGTTGCGTTCCTTACGTCTCTGATCCCAACATGATACTACGCACTTGATTCCCTTAGCTTATCTCACCCACAACCAAGAGTTGCTACGACCCAAAGTCGAAGACTTGATAAACATATCTGTCTCACACAGAAAATTCTATAGATTGAATAAATTTATCTCCCACAGAAATACCCAAGAGTTTTTGTTCCGTGTTTTGATAAATCAAGGTGAATAGGAACCAATTGATAAACCGGACTTATATTCCCGAAGAATAGCCTAGTATTATCAATCACCTCACAATAATCTTAATCGACTAGAGAAATAAGATATTATGGAATCACAAATGATGAGACTAAAATGTTTGTGATTACTTTTATCTTGCCTATCAGAGAAATTAATCTCGAGTCAATTATTTCAATTGTATACAATACGATAGAATCAGGCAAGATCAGAACACGCAACTACAAAGAAAATAGTTGGGTCTGGCTTCACAAACCCAATGAAGTCTTTGAAGTCGTTAACCTATAGGGTCTCAAAGAAACCTAAGGTTATAGGAGAATCGACTCTAGTTGATGCAACTAGTAACACACATGAGGTGTGGGGATTAGGTTTCCCAGTTGCTAGAGTTCTCCTTTATATAGTTTTTAAATCAGGGTTTGAAATCCAAGTTAACTTGGGAACAAAGCATTCAATATTCACCGTTAGATGAAAAACGTGATTCAACCAAGCTAATATCTTTCAACCTTTATATCGAACTTAGCTTGTTACACACAAATGAAATGTACCCTCATTTAGGTTTATGTAACCGTACCCAAACGTGTACACCATGTTGTCTCAACAATAGTTAACCGAAGTTAGCCGTATGATTACTCTCGTATTAACCTTATTCATCTTAACCATAACTAGTTCAAATGACTCAAATGAAACTAGTTAAAGAGCCGTTCAATTGCTATATTCTCATAAAATTATACACAATTGAAGCAAAATCGATTGGATTCACTCGAATCAATACATGAACATTATAGCCACGGTTTGCAAATATTGCATTCCTTATTTTATAAATGTTTAAGTTCATGTACATAACCGATTTTAGAAAGTAACCAACTCAAGTATGCAAACGTGTACGCATACTTAAGTAGCGGACCGAGTTTGGTTACGCCAAGACATGCACGGTGCGCATATCAATTTACATTCCAAACTCCAGTAGAAATTCACGGACGTGAGGCTTCCGCCATGTACGCATACTTGCCCAGACATCCAACAACCGCCAGTACGGGTACGCATACTTCAGGTTCCCGATTTTGGACTTACACACAAATGTGATAACACACTATGTTTATATCCAAACATGGTTACATGATTCTAAGCTCTTTATTTCAATCATTGAAACTTTCTTAGAGGAATTTTTGTGGGTGAAAACTGTTTCTGCAGATTTTGGTAATTTTGGGTGTGTGGATGAGAAACGAATCTAAACCCTAAACAATCCGCTACTTTGCCGCCATTGATTGTCCTACTTCATGACACTTTCCTATAACGGGCGTATTGCGCGCCGCACGCTAAACCGCCATACCAATACCCCGATTTAGCATCCCAGCTTTGTGAAATATTTGATGTCTCGAGTGTTTTCAAAAACATGTAGATTTTGCCACGTGTGGCAAGTTAAAATCAAGAGGCTTGCCATAGGAAAATAGCATGTGATTATATTAGCCTGTCTTTGGCTGGAACACTTAAAACTTGCCAAAGTCTCAAGTTTGGTGGCAAATTTCGATGGGTGAGATCGCATCTCATGAGGAAGGGTAGCCGCTGATTATGGCTGGCCTGTGTTGGCGCCTGATAATGGCGCAAGGTGTTTTGGGTACGCCGCCAAAGGCAATGTGGCATGGCTCGTGCATGTCGTTGAACGGTGGTGGGTGGCGCCCTCGGCGTAGCCAATGGGTTTCCCGCTCCGCCGAACTGGGACCGATAAGGAAGAAACCGAACCAAACCATTTACTATTGGATTAGTTATGGTAAAAATTTGAAAACCGACATTATTGGTCTGCTTTTTGGTTTGACCTAAAAACCAAAACCAAAAACCAATGGAAAAAAACTAATAAGTATAGGCTGCTTGATTAAAATCAGATAGATTTGATCTTCCCCGTCCATCTCACACTTTTGAATATGGAATTTTGAGCATGCGTAACTTAGAGTTTATGTATTTTGAATCAGAATGTTTATGTTTTGAACTATGCTTATAAACTTGAGTTATGAACTACGCTTGTATGTTAATTACATTTTGCAGGTAGGTTAAAAAAATTCAACTGTGTTATTTTTTTTTAAAGATTTGACATAAAGTCGTTTTCCATTAACCCAATGGAACAAACCGAAACCGGCTAAAACCATTAAGAAACCGAACCAAGGGTTACTGGATTTGTTTGGTTTAGATTTTTAGAAACCGATAGATTGGTTTCGGGTTTGGCTTGGCTAGAAACCGAACCAAAACCGACCATGAACAGCCCTAGTAAAGCAGCTTGGACATTATGTCACAACTTACTAGATTTAGGGCATTGACGCCCAAGCTTGCAACAAGTCTCGCGCCAGTGACGAACTTGATGGTTGGGATTGCAATTTAGGAGAAAGGGTGGCCGTGATTATGGGGCCACATTATGTCGGCATGTTAATGGTGCATATCGGTATAGCCGCGGCAGTAGTGGCATGTGCCTACGGCATGGTGGCATAGCCGCGTCACAAGGTTAGGCATGGCCACGCCCGTGGTTTGCGGCGGGGCAAGGCTAGGATTTGAATCGTGGTCAGTTAGGGCTTGGCGGCATGGCCAAGGCTAGTGATTTGGCGATGTGGCTAGTTAGGCCTCGCTCAAGGGGCTGGGGCCAGGATTTGGCGCCAGGCCAAATTTAGGGCTTACTGCGTGTCCAAGGCTAGGATTTGGCGTTGTGGGCTAAAGGCTTGGGCGACGTGGCAAGGCTAGGGGATTTGCCGTGGCCAAAGTTAGGGCTTCATACGGCGGGCCAAGGCTGGGGGATTTGCGGCTGTACAAAGCTAAGGGCTTTCTCGCTGCATGGCCAAGGCTAGGTTTTTGCTGCACAAAGTTAGGCTTGAGGCATGGCCAAGGCTAAAGTGGCTCGTGGCATGTTATGGATTATGGTCAAAACTTAGGTTTCAAGCAAAGTCTTGTTTCGATCACGAAATCCTAATTAGGAGTTCGTTATGGCATCACAAACAAAGAGTGGATTAACACGTAGTGGTGTCATTTGTGGCACATTGGCAAGCCATCAGCAGAGTGGCATGTTGGCATGCCGATTAATATGTTGTTGTGGCAGGGCGTTTGGTTTTCCAGTTAGGTATGGTGGCGCTAAGTAAGTTTGTCCTTTAATGTATGGGGCGATGGTTTAGAGCGACTTGTTTGGTCAAGAAAAGGGGCCGGCCAACATAAAGCGCGCGCCACACCTATAGTGCCTCGTGGCACATTTTAAAGTGACCCGATTGGCCTGTGCAGGACGGAGAGGGGCCGGCCAAGCATGGGCGTGGCTACACTTCCGGTGAGTGTGGAAGCTTTGAGCGACCTGATCGCTCGACGGAAATTATGGCCGGCGGGTATGGGCCCAAACGACCGGGTGTGAGCGTGAGGTTTTAAGGCGACCCGATTGGTCGAGGGAAGTAGGGCCGGTTTAGGATGGGGGCGTGGCCAATGGAGTGGCGTCTGGCCGGCCTAAAGAATGGCCACGCCTCCTCAAGGTCATGTGGCTCCTTGTTTTCCGATTCGGGCAAGGTTTTGCAATCACTAATCCATGGCGCATTAATTACCTAGTTTGCCTAGGCTTAAATTTCGACAAGCAAGGTCCGATATACCGTGCAAGGCGTAAATCCTAACTTTTGCAAATTAGTCAGTGGTAATCGAAGTGGAATTCTACGTGTTGACACGTAGTTCTTTTAAGTTCTTTTCGCTGTATAGAGCAAAGATGCTTTCTAATCAATACCTTATGCAAAGACCTTATCCTTGATATTTGGAAATTACATACCGCGAGCGAACACAAATTGTCATGCCATATCAACATTAAGGTTTCAGCCGGGGAACATAGCAGCATGAAGTGTTCAAAGAAACTTATATCAAGTGAATATAGGCGCCCAAATTTACAGTAATACTGGGATGGTTGCTACATGCACTGTCTGATAAAATTCATGCTAATATATCAACGGCTCAATAAATATGTCGTTGGAGAGGTTAACACTCACGGTTCCGTTTCCTTATAGTGTGACGTCACATCATATGCAAGGTTTTTATAATTTTAACCCTAAGCTAAAAACCACCATCAAATATTAAGTCCCCCGCTTAGATCGGAATAGTGGCATTGTTATGGGTAAGCATGATATGGTGACACATAAAGGATAAAATCGAAACGTCAAGTCATGAAGAAAAGATTGTCAGAAGATTTGGCTAACTGTCGAGGTATAAAGAATCGGTGATCTCTTGCATCATACTCGATAAATACGCATGCTGGGGGTTGCACTGGGCCGCAACTTGCTACCGATCGCGCAGAGGTGGCACTGCAAATTGGTCCGCGAAATGGCGCCAGGATGGCTAGGAAAGGTAGATGCGCTCGCTCGACGGCTAGGTCAATGGCGCTGTCAAGACGGAGAGGCGAATGGCGCAGCCATAGGGTGGAGTGGGAAGATGGAGCTGCTTTGGCCGATGTGGAGCAGAAGATGGTACTGCTAGGTCATGGAATGTAGTAGGGATGGCCGACGACCCGATGCCAAACCCTAATTATCCGTACATTCGAGTATCTAATCCAGATGGTATCCCGCGCTCCGGAGCCTTGATACACCTACGGTAAAAGGGTTTTCCTTTTCGTGCTTCATCAATACCGCCAATAAAGAGGCGATCTTGAACCTTTCGCTCATATAGATCACTATAGAATTGCGTCCATCCTCTTCGTAGGTACTGTCTCGTGTCTCTTCTCCTAGTTCTCTATTTTGTCTTCTTCATCATGTAGATTGCCGATGCAGACATAATGTAAATTTTTTTTTTTTTTTGTAGTGCACAATGGGGATCTTCCTGATGATGATACCTTTGACTCCTGAGAAGATTTTTGAAGTTGACAAAACCTAGGTTTCTTCATATGAGGAGATATTAAACCAAATCAACCCTTTGTTCCATGCAAATGGTCGGATTATACAAGGCATGTCTCTTACCCATATAAGCATCGTGCGGGTGCGTGCTCGTGCTTCATGGCTTTGATGGACATGGAGGAGAAATGGAGACATGATGAAGCATCCCAACAAGTCGGGAAATCTCAAAGTTAGCAGGAAGTTTCTCCACATCCTAATGTCAAGGCTAATCGATTCGCTTCTCGATTGAAACTACAAGGACCTGATCCCAAGAAACTTGTAGTAGTAGAGCCAGCTTGATTACCCCGTCCATAATGGTATTGTAATCTTGGATTCCGACGTGGACGAACCGGGAGCATCCCCAAGGGGTTACGGCAAAGTTCCGAGAGATGTTGACGCAGCTTTGGAGATCGGGCGCTTCCGAGCGATGACGAAACTGGGGAGTTGAAGCGATTGTTGAGGATGATGTAAAGACATATGGTGAGGCGAGGAAGCATATGTCACTGGAGCCGTTGTCGAAACGGATCTTGGACGATGTTGAAGCCGCCATCAAACAGCCTTTCTGATGGTATGTTGAAGGCTCGCTGAAACGGCTTTATGGATGGAATATTGAAGATGTTAAGGAAACGGCTTCTGGATGGATGTTGAAGTCGTTGCCGCTAACGGGATTCAGGATGGAAATGTTGAAGTCGAAGTGCTGAAACGGGACTCTAGATGGATGTTGAAGTTGCCAAGGAAACGGGCTTCTCGGATGGAATATTTGTCATGCCTGAGAGGGTGGCCGGGCAAGTGCTTGAAAAGCTTTGATGGAGGCGCCATTGACCAAGGTGTCTTGTCATTGACAACTCGGTTTTTCCATTTCAGGATTTCCATGAGAAAACAATCTTTTCAGATCGTAAATGTATTTGATACTTCAATTCTTCTTTTTTTCGTATGACCGCCATGTTTCACCAAGTAATATTCTTTTCATTTATGCGTTTGATAATTTCACATCTTTGATCAATGAATAAAATCTCCCTAAGAGACCTAAAACCCCTTGGCGAAAAATGTCTCTTCCACCCCTTCCAAAGCGATTCGTAGGGGTGGGAAGCCAAATCACATAAATGACGCAAAGAATAATGCTGGGTAGGCGTGTCACATTCTCTCCGCTTACCGATACTTCCATGGGAACGCCCCGCATGCCAGGCAACAAAGAATTCTCAAAACAGAAAATAGTAACAATGATTAAGGATTTTGACCAACCTTTTATTGATTTTTCCTCTCAAATTACACAAGACATTTCACAGGACATGCCGTCGGGTATGTAGAAGTGCGAGCCGTCACAAGCTAGGAATCACATCGTGAGAAGTAGAGAATCCTCTTCGGCAAAAGTTGCCGTTTGATTTTCAAGGAAGGTGTCTATGCCGCCACTCGATGATCTTCTTCCTTGCACGTTCCTTCTTCGCATTTTTTTTTTCTTTTTCGAATAAGATATTTCTTGTAGGGTTTGATTTTTTCCTCGGGGTTTTTAATTGATGGTAATGAATTTGTGGGTTTGCTCTGATACTTTTCCCTGATATGATTCAGAAAACTCATTTTGAAATAAAGATGCTTTTAATTAAAATCGAAACCCTAATTATGAATGTACAGTGCAATCATTTCGAGGGATTACAAATATTGGCAGGCAAAGGAAAATTACTCGAAGGAAATACTTAAAAGGAAAACAAGACCGGAGGAAAAGGTAGTAAACAATGTTTTAGGTATTGAAGGGCTTGATCCATCGAAAGCGTAATTGTCACGCCCTTCCGACCTTTGTCTAAGATTGACGAGTTTGGCAGAACTACCCAAGATAACATCTACCACCGTATGGATCGCCTTCCCCTTTATTTAAGCGATCAAAGTTGAGCGGCTAGCTTCATCGTTGCATCTCCAACTTGAAACGCTACGCTTTGACTACCATATTCCAATTTTGAAACGGTTTATGCTACAGCCACCGCTTGGATTTTTGAGCTCGTTATCTTTGACCGAGGAAGATTATAAATTTTTTGACAAAGAATTTGAAAGGCCCAAGATCCCACTACATCTCTTAATGACGCCCGGTTGATAATCGGATCGAGTCCCCATGCCCAATCGAGGAGAAGTGGATCTGCCAGAAAAGGGTTGTTCAATAAGACTTACTTGTGTTCAACCTTCGATGAACGCTTCGACGGCTTTCCAGGTAATTGAGTTACCTTGGTAAGTTTTTGATACATCAATATGTGGTCTTCGTGGTTGATGACTTGTTGGAAATTCTTTCTGTATCGACACCTACAGAGGATACTCCTAATTTCGCTTTATTGCCATGTACCCATGAACGCCCCGAAATCATGTCGAATTTGAGAGTTCTTTGACAATGTGGAATTTTCCATGTGTTAAAGATCTCCCACCTTAATTTCAAAGTCGATGTAGCCATATGCGCTTCATTGATTCTCCTTCCAAGTTTTCGACTACAATCGGGAAAGAGTAGCCTCCCGCTTTCGAAATTCTCGCACTTCTCGTAGTCTTGATGTAACGATGTTGAGGCTAGAGGCAGCGTCGATCAATGGCTATCAAGCCTTGCATGCCCCTCGGGAGCAAACCATGGTTCACAGCCCCCCATTACATTTTCCAACACCGCCCCGATAGAGCTTTGGATTCTGGGTGGTTCTCTTCAATTAGGAAAAGTTTATTTCCCGACACAACGTGGTTAAGGGCCGGGAGTATATTTGACTTCGCGCCTTGGAGAAATAGAGAATTTCGTATACATGGAATCATGGAGTGCACGGTTTTAGAATGTGAGTCCTGGAGAGCATGCAACTCCCCCGACTGAAGAGATCTGTGAACTCCTCATCGCTCCAGCTGAAGTTCCCCCCGCTCCACCTTTTATTTGAAGACACGCTTAATCTATTGTAGTCACCGGCTGTGAATGGACAAATATATAGTAGCTGCTAGCATTTAGATTTTCCATTTCCTTCTTTCAGTTGGTGGGCGCCCGCTAGGAGGCAATTTGATGGCGCCATCTTGATCCATGCTTCCAAGAGTTCAATTACTTCTTCGATTGGGAACGGAAATCTAAGGCCTTTTCTCCGGCTTCTTGATGCCGCGAAGGAGCCTTAGATGCAACCAAGGCTGGAGCTGCCCGATGTGCCGGCATTTTTTTGCTGGATTTGTTGGTTGTCTCCGCATTGAGCCTTCTTTTCCTTTCGATTATCATGCTCACCGAGGGGCCAGCTCGTTATATCATTTGCTGTTGGATAAAGCGTCTATTTCCTCGAGTTTCACGTGCGTCTTCAACCTTGGCTGGCCCGGTTATTTCCAACAATGCCAGTGCCAGTGCCGACCGTTAGCAGCCTTATGAGTTCATAAGGCACGGTAGATGGGAACCATGCCATTGATGCAAGAACCACCAATTGTTTGTTCGATCACATTTGGGTCGTGACAATCCAAAGGCTTGAGTTTTGAATCTTTTGACATAATCATTTGGATGTTCATTGTTTCGTTGGAACATCCTTCCTAACTGAGAAGGTAATTTGCTCAAACACAAAGAAGTACTTCTTGTAAAACTCGTAACCATGTCACCCCAACTGATATGCTATTTGTTGCAATGTTGTTGTACCATGTATATGCTCTTCCTAAGTGACTTCAAAATCCTTCAAATCTTGAACATGATTGTATTCGTGTCGCCCAAGGATTCCAAAATCGAGAGACATGTTCACGCCGCATTACCGCGCCGCCGCAGCATGGAGAATTGAGGGGAGGAGTATCCTCTCAAAGAGGAATCATTTGTACTTCAGAGGATACCGGGGCCGATGCCGATGCATGTCCGAGAATCGCTTTTGTCTCTGCCAAGAAGTCGCCTCCAAATCTTCTCATGTGACAAAATTGGATGGTCGATTCCTCTCGGAGCTCCCGAACGAGTCTCATCCACAAAGGTACGATCCGCCGAGGTATCGCCGCCCGGAGTATTGAAGGTGTTCCTCATTGGCTCTCGTTAGCGTGATGCCCGTGGTAGCCGCTCCGTTAGTGCCTTGAGGAAATGCCACCTCTTTTCGAGTCGGCCATGTCCGCCGAGTCGAGCGAGAACTTCCTATCTTTCTATCAAATCAGAATGGTTATATGGGATCGCTTCCTCTATCTCCCTGGGCCATGTCCCGATGGTGGAGTAGCAGTAGCTGCCTGGGTGACGAGGAGGTGTCACACTCAAGAAATGTCGGGGGTGGCTCGCGGCTCGCTCGCGACCGGAGGTGTAACGCAGAAGGAACGTTTCGTCACGGGTGTTGACAGTGGCGGCGAATGCCACCGAAGGAACGTTGTTACTGGAGAGTAATTTCAGCTAGTGTTCTCTGGGTTTGTTGTTGACACGGACTCCAGCTCTACCATCTTGAAATTGGGATTAAAAAATGAAATGGAAATTAGTATTGCAACTGCGATTAATCTCCCACCGTGGTCGCCAATTGTTTGTGGGTGAAAATCAAGCTTTGATTTTGGTAATTTTGGGTGTGTGGATGAAAAACAAATCTAAACCCTAAACAATGCAATTTGCACGAGAGTACTTTTTGATTCGAGAGATCAATCAGCACAATCTTGGCCTAAACCAAGAAACGGCCGTTCCAGGCTTGCTTCGGTCACAAAGTGAATGAGAAGGGTTGGTCTTAGGTAGGAAGCCTAAGAAAGTGTTGAGACCCGCATAGCTGATTCTCAAGGTGGTTGTTTTATGACTTGTATCGTGTAAAGTGGAACTGAATAAAGGTATCGCTCTTTTTGGTGATTTATGGATATTGTGATGTTGCTCACCAACTTGTTTTTTGGTGATTATAGGTTAAGCCTATTTACACAGTCATATTGAAACGCAACCTCGGTCTCGTAGTAAGTGGAACCATTGAGTGGTGGAAGAATGGAGTAACGTATAACCGCTAAAAACCCATGCTTCCATGATGAAGGAAGTGGATCCGTTTACACTCGTTACTTGCCATTGATTGTCCTACTTCATGACACTTTCCTATAATCGTATTGACAAGTGACGCATCGCCGTAAACCGCCGCGTAAACAATACCCCTCGATGAGTATCCCCGCTTTGTGACATATTTGATGTCTCGAAAGTGTTTCGGTGGAAAACATGTAGCATTTTTCTACATGTGGCAAGTTAAAATCAAGAGGCTTGCCGAGGGAAAATAGCATGTGATGTTATTAGGCTCATCTTGGCTCTGTCAGTTTTCAAAACTTGCCACAAGTCCGTTAGTTCTGGTGGCAACTTCGATGGATGAGATCGTGATCTCCGCGAGGAAGGATAGTCGTTGATTATGGCTGATTTTGTGTGGTCGCCGATAATGGCGTTACAAAGGGTCTTTGGCGTACGCTGCTGGCAATGTGGCAGTATCGGGTATGGCTCATGCATGTCGCAGACGGTGGTGTAGCATACCGGAAAACCATGGCCACTAGATTTAGGTATTGGACGCCCGGCTTGCTACAAGTCCGCGGCCTAAAGGCGAACTTCATGGTTGGGATTGTAATTAGGAGAGAGTGTGGACTTGATTATGGCCACATTCTGGCACTCAAGTAATGGCATAACTGGTGCTGGTCGCGGCTTAATGCGCAGTTTGATGAAGATGGTAGCACAAACAGATACGGACACGCCTGTGGCTTGGCTATGGGCTGCGCTTGGATTTGGGCGTCGGGCTGTTAGGGTGGCGCATGGACAAGGCTAGGATTTGGCGCGGCTAAAGCAGGCTTGCGGCGTGGCTAAGGCTAGGATTTAGCGCCGCGCTGTGTTGGGTTTGGCGGCAAGTGGGCCAAGGCTAGTGGGTTGGCATTTGGTTAAAGTTAGGGCTTGGTGGTGTGGCTAGGATTTTCCATGCTAGGCAATAGTTAGGGCTTGGCAAGATGGGCTAAGGCTAGGTTTTGGCGCTCGCGGGTTGTTAGGTCTCGCAGCACGGCTAAGGCTAAAATGGCTCGGGCATGTCAGTGGACTATGACAAAAATTGGAAAAGTCTTTGCTGATCAAAAATTGGAGGGTTTCCACGAACAAAGAGTGGAGTAGCACGAGTGGTCAATTGTGGCACATCGCATGCTATCATGCAGCTGGCATGTCAGCATGCCGATTAATGGTAGGGCAGGGCGTGTTTGGCTTGCCGTTTAGTATGGTGGCGGGCAAGTGCATTTGACCTTTAATGTGCCGGCGATTTTAGAGTGACTTGATTGGTCAAAAGGGCCGCCAGATAAAGCGCGCCACACCTCTAGTGCCTGGGCGCATTTTAAAGTGACCTAATTGGCCTGTGAGGGAAGGAGAGGGGCCGGCCAAGCATGGGAGTGGTTACACTTCTCGGTGTGAGTGTGGCGGCTGAAGCGACTCCGATTGGTCAATGGAAATTGTGGCCGGCAGATGTGGGCCTAGCCACGATCGGGGGAGCGTGGCGGTTTAAGGCTACCTGATTGGTTGAGGCGAGGCCGGTTTAGATGGGGGCGTGGGCCAATGGCAAGCGGCGCCGGCTGGCCTAAAGAATGTCCACGCATCCCTTTGCTATCATGTGGCTACTTGTTTTCTCGATTCGCAATGTTTTAACCTACTAATCCAGGCGGATTAATCGCCAGTTTTCCTAAGCTTAATCGGCTAAGGTCCAGCATATCACAAGAAGGCGCAAAACCAACTTTGCAAATTAGTCGTGGTAATCGATGGAATTTTAAGTGTGTTGACACAGAAGTTCTTTTAAGTTCATTGGCCAGAGAGCAAGATGCGCTTCTGATCAATACCTTTATGCAAAGACCTTATCCTTGATATTTGGAAATTCGTGCTACTCACGCCGCGAGTGAACACAAATTGTCATGCTATATCAACATTAAGGGTTCAAATGGGAACATTGCACAGTTAAAGTATTCAAAGAAACTTATATCAAGTGAATATAGGCAAGGCGCCGAAATTTAAAGAACATCCGGGATGGTCACATGCGCCGGCCTCCTGATAAATTTCATGTAAATATATTGAACTACTCAATAAATATATCTAGAGAGGTTAACACTCACGGTCTCGCTTTCACAAGAGTGACGTCACATCGTATGCAAGGTTTTTATAATTTTAACTCCTAAGATAAAAAACCACCATCAACAAGGACGACAATGGCCGCTTTCACACACTATTAGATCAAACAATTTTCAAGATATTGAGATAATCATTAACGAAACATTCCAAGAGTACACCAAATGATTGTATCACAAACCATATAAGATGTTACTCAATTTTCACATGATATAAGATGAACTTGGTCGAACGAAAGCTTGCCTACATATATTTCGAAATATATGTAAACAGATAAACTTAGCTACGGGAATCTCAAATGTGTGTATAGAAAACTATATCGTAATATCGACTTATTTCTCAATATAGGAGAAAGCATAGAAATAGACTTTCCAAGTGATAAATGAGTTTCTCCACATACCTTTTGTCGATTTAAGTTCCACAAGCTCCTTAGTAGTTCTTCGTCTCAAATGATGAACGCCGTGAAGTCCGAGGTCAACTACAAAATCTATGTCCTCATTCCGGACATCTATAAATAGGCTAGAAATCAAGACTTATAGTTTTGATCACTAACATTGACAAACATGCTTGAGATAACAACACATGCGAGTTCGACCAGCAGGTTTCAACATAAAGGAACTTCCGTATATCCAATATAAACTCCTTTGGTCAAAGGTTATATCAAGACAAGGATAAATCTATATCTCAATCAACAAGTTCTAGTCAAGCAATTATACGATGAAGAGCAACTAACCGGTTTGGTTGATCTTTTACAAGTCTAATCTTACTATAATAAAGAAAATCCTCTTTGGTACGATCTCTAATTTCCTTATGTATTTTCGATGTAGTCCGTTGATCATATGACATCCAAAACACGGAATTTGATCGAAGACGGCCCATCCGATAAGTGAGTTCGACATCTTTCTTCCAGGACCTGCCTCCGAGTTTTCAACAAACCATCACCACTTATGACCAGCAAAAAATTGATACACCACCACCACCCACCATCTCCACGCCAAAGATAATTCTCCTTCGCTTTATCTTCGATTATTAACACCTTAGTAAAT